>JAPMAH010000025.1:103286-250286 GCA_029582155.1 Panopea generosa | reverse complement strand
GGAGACCATAACATTTTCATTAACATAATAATTGCATTAAAATACTGCATATCAACGACAAATACACCAATACTTAAGCTGTGCATAATATAGCAATGTGCTTGCATGAATATGGATTTTATTAAATTTGTCCACAAACTTTTGGATGGCCCTCGTAGTTGTGAAAAAGATGCACATTCAACTCTCAATTATTTGAAATATATGAATTATTTACAATATATCCAATTCTCCAAATTCAAGTATGGATTGTTCATAATAACAAAAATTCTAAGCTTGGATTAACAAGTGTTTACAAATAAGGACTTGAATTAATGGATATTGATTATAAGATTAAAGGTCATAAGCAAAATTTAATTGTCAATTGAGCTTTAAAAAACAACAGATACCATTAAAGTATTGGTGAAATACACTTTTTCGATGTTTTATTTCTATCCGAAGTATTAAAAAATACTTGTGAAAAAATATGTAAAAGAGCAACATTACAAAATGTTGCCTCGCTTATCTCCCTTATCACCCATAACAATGTAATGTAATGCTTGACGAGCCACCATTTTATAAAGGTAAACGACATGGAAGTTGAGTACGATTCCTATCTCGGTGAAATTGAATGTCTGTACTTAAATGACGAAATACAGCCATATATGTTTGAACCAATGGTTTTAAGGAATCAGGCTGACGCCAGTAACGTGAAACATTTGTCATCTGAGAGCTATTCTGAGGAAGAAACCTACCCTCAACATTTGCCTGAAATGGATCCGTCAACATAGAAACAGCAGTGCCGTGCCCATTCAGCACATGAAAAAAAAATATATTGACCATTTGGTTGGTATTTCTTACACATTTGGCAGCAGTTATAATAATTAAATAAAACCAAATTTACAATGAAAATAATTGTATTTCTATGTGCATACATAATTGTACACAGTGATTAGCGTTAGTTGTTGTTTATCCATTATATAACTTTACAGCCAAACTTTTTCATATTTCTAGAATTACTAGATTTAAAAATAAGAAAAATGAGTGACAGGATTTGGAATCCACACCTCTGGTACTCAAAACTAACTCTACAGATGACCCACACAAAACAAGCTGTAAAATGAGACTGTACAGCAATGCACATATAAACCAACCTATTTATAAAAGTACCCATCTGCATACTCTTATGTGCCTCGGACACTTGCTAGATGATGGATGACATGTTCCAATATCAATATAATATAAAACACACATTTGTTTGCAACTTTTAGTTATGTTTTTATTGTAGGTGTACATGTACAAACTGCAAGCAGAGGCCCACACTGTTGGAAAGTGAATGCTGCAAAGAAAATTATTTAGTCAATGGCAAAGTTAAAGAACAAGGGCTTCAGTGTATGACAGAACATGAGGGGTTTCTGGGCAACTGTCTCAACATCCATGTGGTTGAAGCGTGCTATTAAACATATATAGAACACGAGGGGTTTCTGGGCAACTGTCTCAACGTCCATGTGGTTGAAGCGTGCTATTATACGTATATACAACAGGAAGGATTTTCTCTGGAGGATCAGATGATTCATAAGTAAATATAATGTTCATAAACTTGTTCATTTTACTTAAATCTTGAAGTCTTCCCGGGTAGAACAAGTACTAATAGTTTGTGGATAAAGTGTCTTGCTCAAGGACAACACTTATAGTCACGGCAGAGGACCGAGTCCCCCACCCTCCAATCCAAGGTCTGATAATCTACCACTGGACAAGACACTACCAAAAAAATAATAAAATAGGTCAAGATTGTAAAAAAAAGTATATAAAAAAAAAAAATTGTATACAATAAATTTTGATTTAACACTTTTTATAATGTACATCAGCTCTTTATTTTAGTAAAGTATGTTTTAAGATTTTGACATATCAAACTGTAACACATATCTGGTAAGGTCCGGTCTCCATATCTGGTAAGGTCCTGTCGCCATATCTGGTAAGGTCCTGTCTCCATATCTGGTAAGGTCCTGTCTCCATATCTGGTAAGGTCCTGTTGCCATATCTGGTAAGGTCCTGTCTTCATATCTGGTAAGGTCCTGTCTTCATATCTGGTAAGGTCCTGTCACCATATCTGGTAAGGTCCTGTCTCCATATCTGGTAAGGTCCTGTCGCCAGTTCTGGTAAGGTCCTGTCGCCATATCTGGTAAGGTTCTGTCTCCATATCTGGTAAGGTCCTGTCGCCATATCTGGTAAGGTTCTGTCTCCATATCTGGTAAGGTCCTGTCGCCATATCTGGTAAGGTCCTGTCGCCATATCTGGTAAGGTCCTGTCACCATATCTGGTAAGGTCCTGTCTCCGTATCTGGTAAGGTCCTGTCACAATATCTGGTAAGGTCCTGTCACCATTCTTTCAATTTCTGTGGCATCGTCTTTTATAATGCAAACTTGGATACAAGACAATATTCTTATATTTTATTGACAAATAAATTTTCAAATGTATGTGATATAGAAAACTTAAAGTGTTACAATAACATCTAAGCAGTAATATTAAATTCTCTCAAAATCGCACTTTAAAAGCAATGCCCAATAAAATATTATATTCAGTGAATAAAACTTAAATGTTAACACAGTTTATAGAATAATGGCTGGAATCCAAAGAGATAATAAACTATATATACATTCAGCAATATGTTTTCATACTATAAATTGCTATAAAATTTGAAGTCTTTGAAGGTACCTGTATTTACATAAAAGGGAAGGTTGAAATATTTGGTGTTAATACTTAATTATTAATCACTTTGATTTTGCATGTTTTTGCAATACTCATAAAGGTTATATTGATCTCATGACATCGTTGACATGTTAATCTGTGAGAACATGTGTGATAATTAATTATTATACCTCAATTTAAGGCTTTATGAGCTCACCGGGACGAAGTCCAAGGAGAGCTATTGTCATGACCCCGGCGTTGTCGTCGGCATTGTCTGTAGACACCCAGGTTAAACTTTTGCATTTAAGTTTCAGTTATCTATACAACCACTCATTGGATGTAAATGAAACTTTGCATGTGTGTTAACCATCATCAATGAAACACACAGAGATAAGAACCATAACTCTAGATTGCTTTTTGGCACAGTTATGGTCCTTTTTGGACTAAGACACCAAGGTTAAACTTTGCGTTTAGTTGCGTTTAAGTTTCAGTTATCTATACAACCACTCATTGGATGTCAATAAAACTTTGCATGTCTGTTAACCATCATCAATGGAACACATAGACAAGAACCATAAGTCTGGGTTGCATTTTGGCACAGTTATGGCCCATTTTCGACTTAATTTTTCAGGTTAAAGTTTTTTCATTAGGTAAGATATCCATGCAACCACTCATTGGATATGAATGGAACTTTGCATGTGTGTTCACCATCATCATTGAAACACACAGAGACAAAAACCATAACTTTTGGTTGCATTTTAGCACAGTTATTAACACTGCCTGGTAATATTAACAAGCAAAATAGTATCATGCCCGACTGTGATGCGGATACAGTTTTAGCATTGATTTAACAAGGTCAATGGCATTTCATCTGTCAGATGAGAAAAGCAATTTTAGTGGTCAATAAAAATGCTTTACTTTTAAAAATCTGTCATGGGTTCCATGCTCTGCAACTGAGCTATGCAAATTCTAGTATTTCATTGAACTGCCATGAACATATTCAAAAGTCTGTAAAATTTTAATGTGCATTTTTGCATTCAATCGATATTGTAGCTTGATAGTCGTTTGTATATCTGAGTTCTTAGAGCATATTAAATAACTGTAGGAATAAAGTTGATGAAAAAACATTATTTATTCAATTTTTAAATTCAAAAACTTGTCCCACCCAGACATAATTGTTATATAACTACCATATATATTTGATGAATATCCAATTAAAAGAGAATCTGCTACCGTGCACACAAGACCAATAAACATGATTGTTATGCTTCAATAAGGGTGGTATATAAAAATGGCAGTGATCTGAATTAGATATTTCCTGACTGCATGCTTTTGTGTTAAATGCTCATGTCAGCAATTAAAGTAACTTGATTGCCTACAGAATGGTATAGTCCAATTCAAATATAGCCAGTATAAAAGTAAAGTAAAATGTTTGTTTATTATAGTGTCACCCATATTGAAAGGACCAGCCACACTGGGCTTATGAGACATCTTTATTTTGTAAACAGTTACTTCCCGAAAGCTATTATTGCCAGGCATCGGGCTGTAGACATTCAATACCCCTCAATTGAACTAGCTGCTGGGTGAGCAACCAGTTGCATTAGAAAAAATCCAAGTGCTTCCACCGAGATTCGAACCTTCGACCTGCAGCTTCTGAGGCGGACATCTTAACCACTAAGCCATGTTAGACGTACTTAACAATGAAAAGTAGTTACAAAGAGCAAAAACCTAACAGACAATGGACAATAGTTGAGCCAGAGCAACCATCTTGTGTAACACAAAAAATGTAAAATTTTGTTATATGCAGTAACTCCAAAAACAACTTCACAATTGTTAATTCAATTGAACAGAAGGACAAATATAATGGCTATACACATGTCAATGTCAAGCCGAATAACCAATGTAACTGTTATTCACATCTCAAGGACGGGGTTCTGCCAAAATGAAGAACAGTATAATGGCTATTCAGTCTCAGTGACAGGTTTCTGCCACATCATGAAGAACACTATAATGGTGATTCACATCTGAATAATAGGCTTCCAAAAAGTCAAATCAGTTCCTTACTAATGTTTCAACACGTTGCTATAAATTGTTCAGGGGCCAGGCCAAGATCACTGATTACATCATGTTCTCATGGCGTCCACATCACTTCTTTTACTGGTGTACTTTGTGCTAAAGGTGGGGATCTGGGTCTGTTGCTATCCCCTGCGCTTGGCCAGGTTGTTTCTTTGCAGACTTGAAACTGCTGCAGGCTTCTCTTCACAGTAACGCTTCGGTCATTAATTCATCCATGTTGTCTGAAACAGTCATAATATTTCCATATGAATAGTTTGCTTACAGCAAAAATTATAAGGCTGTGTTATATAAATATTTACAATAGTAAGTGTGTGAACGAATTTGTATTCATTCATTCTTCTCAGAAATACATATGCCATTTTAAAATACTGACATTTAAAGTCATTTTTAAAAACGTTATCAATCTCAGATTGACAAAAATAAATATATGTTACACCTCATATGAGTATGTGATTAGAAATATACAAAATATAATACTTTTACGCACTTTACAAAAGTTAGACTCCTTACCAAAACAGAAACAAAACTGTTGCCTTTATCTAATATTATTTCACATGTGTATCATGCAGACATTATTTACAGAATTGAATTAAGTGAAATTCTGGCATGTCACTTTAATATTTGATACGGTACTAAGCCTTGGAAGGGTGACAAATCTACTATATTACTTATATCAGAAGTGTGTGTTAATGAACATAGATGGTCCAGATGCATTGAAAAAAACATAAAAAGCTGAGCTAGAATTTGGAATGAAAATAGTTTCAAGAGGAAACAGCTGTTTTGCCATACTTTACACATACAGTACGTTTATATTTTCTCAGCCAAAGAGCATTATTTGTCTTGGCAGCAATGTTGATTTGAAAACTTATAAGGGCAAATTCTGGAATAACCTAACAATGAATGTGTTAAAACATATCAGAATAACTAATTTTACCCTTTATCATCCACTGCCTCTCACCAATATCATCATGTTGACAGGTTGGGAATTGGTCTCCATGTCCTTCATGTATGTCCTGGATATGGTTGAGGATAGATGTCTACTTCTGTCTAACCATTTCACCATCACCATCACTAGAAGTAGCACACCAGTACAAGTGGTTACTGATAGAGCGTACCCATAACTTTACCTTCCCACAACATCTCTTCTTTCCAGCATCTTCCAATCTTTTTAATATGCCTGTAATTTATGAAAATCTTGTCATTTCATAAATGAAGCCAGTGACGAATTATCATATGTCTGATTCTCTGCCATGGGCAGACATGAGCAAAGTCATTTTTCCTGCACGCATAGAAATGGTTCTCACCAAGGAAAGTTCAAATGTCATGTAGGCCTACAGAGCTCCAGATAGTTTTTTAAGCTGATGAGAAGTAATTGCTCATCAAAATCAGAGTAGATTAAAGAGATTTTCACAATAGTGATGAGTATGTACATATGATGTACACCTAAACATGTGTCAACCTGCAGCATACATTAGGGAGGTACTATAGAGCATGTGGTTGATGATTACAGACCAAGTTTGGCTGTGAATATAAAACTAACATGCAACTGCTTAACACAAGTTGCTGTGTAACAGGTAACTGCAAACTCCTTAAATTGCTTCCGAGGGTATTTTGTGTTTAGCTGTTCAAATGGACATCAAACTTTCAATTTTGCATTTTATCTTGTTTAAATACTTTGCAGCTCAATCATTGGGCTGGTTCCGATTAGCTCAGTTGTAAGGGCATCTGAATATCAATCCAGGGGTCACGAGTTTGAATCCCTGCCTAGCCACAATCTCTGTGATGGGTGATATACGACATTGTGTCTCATTATCATTTGTCTCTCACCGCTTATTCAAGTGGGAAAGTTGTCAGTTACTTGTGGAGATAGGGTGTGTTTGAGTACTGGTTAACTTTCCAGGATCCCAGGAAACAGTGGTTAGGTTAATTGATTGTCTGCTAGCCCCCGGTGGCATAAAAAAGATGCTAAATATTCATTCAATCAACCAATCTTTGGATTTCTTACAGACTAGAGTAGTTACATTAGGAGAAACATCTTTATTTTTTGGTGAAAATGAATTTGTAGGTAATCACATTTCAGTTTATCAAGACTTCCAATATTTTCTTATCAAATATGTAAATACCAATGCATAATGATTGAGATAAGTGCATTTAAACACCTCAAGATTTCACAATTACCAACACCGCATATGCCTTTTCCCTGCAGCCAGAATATAAATATGTTTGACATCGGAATGTTACCTTGACATAAAAGGTGCCAGATTTCCCCCCTTTAGAAACAAGTTGATATTCAACAAGTACCAATAGTTAACATTTCCCCCTATTTGGCAAAAAAATTACCATCAACAAACTTTTTTTAGTTTGCGCCTAGTGCGACATTATCAATTATTCAAATTATCACTTCTCTCCCAAAGACTGGTAGAAAATATTAAAGTCATTTATCTCTTCAAATGACAAACCAGCAATCCCTCCACAATAATGACAATGGAACTATTGTTTCCGATTTTGGTTTAAAAGCCAATTTATTTAATTTTTTTTTTCAGTCTCAGTCAATTTTAAATGACGAAGACATTGAAACCACCCATTTTAATACCCAGACATAACATCCCCGGTTTACCAGATCTTGCTTTACGACCGACCGATGTATGCAATATTCTTAATTTGTTACCAGCAGGTAAAGCCTCCGGCCCCGATGAAATTAATAATTATGTTCTCCATGTGCTAAGTAAGGAATTATCGTCTCCATTGTGTGATTTGTTTAACTCTTGTTTAACAAACGGTTTATATCCCAAAGTTTGAAAGGAAGCGTTCGTATGTGCTATTTACAAGAAAGGAGACCCGTCTTTGGCTAATAATTACAGACTTGGTGTATTGAACAAAGTATTTGAAAGGCTCGTTTTTAAGCATATGTTCAATTATTTTCGAGATACTAACTTTCTTTCATCATTTCAATCTGGTTTTGTCCCTGGTGATTCAACCATCAATCAACTATCCTATATTTACAATACGTTCTACAAAGCGATTGATGATGGCAAAGAGGTCAGGGTTGTATTTTTTTATATAAGTAAAGCCTTTGATAGAGTTTGGCACAAAGGGTTGTTGGCTAAATTGAAAGCAGCTGGCATATTGTCAACTTTTAAATCTTTTAACTGACTATCTTAAAGACAGACTCCAATGTGTTGTTTTTCCAGGTGCAAGGTCTAATTGGAGACCAATTAAAGCTGGTGTTCTCCAGGGACCTATATTAGGTCCACTTCTGTTTGTAGTTTATATAAATGACATAGTATCTGACATTGACTTCAACATATGACTTTTTGCTGATGATACAAGTCTATACCTTATAATTAACCATAATAATGAGATTGCTAATGCCGCTGTGAAATTAAATTTTGACATAAATAAAATATCTGAATGGTCAAATAAATGGCTGGTTACGTTTAATCCATCCAAAACAGAATCATTGCATATAACTTGCAAACGCACTCAACCCGCTCACCCCCCACTTTTTATGCAGAACCAACAAATTTTAGAAGTGCCATCACACAGACATCTAGGAGTATATTTATCAAATAACTGCAGCTGGCACACTCATATTGACTATATTAAGAATAAAGCTTGGACTAAAATAAATATTATGAGAAAACTAAAATTTCAGTTAGATAGAAAATCACTGGAAACTATTTACATTTCATTTATAAGACCTTTATTGGAATATGCCGATGTTATTTGGGATAATTGTACAACTTATGAAAAAAATGAACTTGATAAAATACAGAAAGAAGCTGCACGTATAACAACTGGAGTTACAAAATTAATATTAATTAATAACTTGAATTCTGAAGTAGGATGGGAAAGTCTTGAAACTCGGCGTATTAAACACAAACTTACTCTTTTTTATAAAATGATCCATGGAATGGTCCCACCATATCTATCTTCATTGGTTCCTTCTCTTACAAATGCAAACTCCACGTACAACCTCATAAATAATAACAATATTCAAATCCCTACTTCAAGAACAACTCTATACTCAAATTCCTTCATTCCTTCCATTGTCCATGAATGGAACACTCTCCCACTTGAAACAAGACAAGCTTCTTCTCTGAGTGCTTTCAAACACCAACTTGAAAGTAAGGAACCAAAAGTACCAAAATTATTTTACATAGTTACAAGGAAATGTCAACTACTGCATGTTCGCCTTCGAATGAGCTGTAGTGCTCTTAAGCAACATCTATTTCTTACACATCGTAGATTCCCCTCTGTGTATATGTGGTCAAATGGAGAGCACAGCTCACTTCCTTCACAATTGTCACCTTTACCAACTTCAACACATACTACTCCTGACAACTGTCAATGAGTTATGTACAGCGTCTTTAAATATACTTCTTTTTGGCGAACCGCAACTTTCTTATGACAATAATGTTAAAATATTTGAAGCAGTCCACAAATACATTTTAACTACTAATCGCTTCTCCTAAAATATGTAAGTCTGAAGAACAAACAAGGCTGTTTCAATTTACGTGGTGAGATCAGATCAGCCCGTCTTTCATTTGTCCATAAATGCTAATAAGTATAATTATGTGAATTTATATAATATATACATAACTACAACTACTCTACTCTTTTTCAATTGACCGCTTCACTTCTATTTTTTCTTAAACATATTAGAAATATTATTCTAACAATATGTAAAGATATTTTTACTAAGTATATTTTGAACTAGGTTATATTCATAAAGTTGTTAATGATCTGCCAAATCTGTTTAGATTTAATATATGTCATGGAGAAGAACTTTATAAGATTTTATCTTCCGTTCTAATCCATATTTATACTTTTGTACTGATTTGTATGTATGTAAATTTGAATGAATAAATATGTTTAAACCAAATTATCAAAATGTATGGAATTACAGTCATCTGGCTCCATAACAATAAATAAGCATCATGTTGATATTGATTAACTAAGGGAGGTTACTCAATTGATAGGTTTAAAATGTGGCCAAAATATTTATAGGCCAGTTATATGGTAGTGCAGTCCACCATCCCCTAGAATCTGTTTTCTTGTTGTCATATATTTCCTAATTTCATTAAATATAAAACACCTAGTTTGATTACCTCCACTTAATTAGTCTGGTATTACAATAAGTTTATCATAACATTTTACTTATTTATAAGTGACAAATGATTCACTCAAAATAATGATAATTACTAAATATAGGGCATTTATAAGCTCTATATGTTTTATACATGCTCAAACTATCAGGCCATCTTAAAAAAAAAAAAAATATTGTTTGCTGTGTTCCTACCTATTTACTCAAATTGCATCTACCCAAACATTTTTATCAACTTTCAAAGCGTTTATTTATTTTTCATGATTTCTATAAAAATTTTCTTTAAAATGACTGCAAAATGAAAATTTAGTAAAGAAAAATTTACTACCAATCTAGTACCTACCCACATGAAAAATACTGGGTTGGAGCACAGCAAACAAATATTTCTTTAAGGATGGCCTTAAACCAACCAGTTGATACAATGAGCCTTGCCCGGGAATACAAGTCAATGTCATTGTGGTGCTTGGACTAGCGTTATCAAGATTGCAAGTCCGAAACATAGACTGGATTATTTCAAAGGCACAAACCATATTTGTTATAAATTAACACTCATTTTTTTATTAATTGTTAATTTTACTTATTTTGAAATGAATGTTTCAATTGGCTTTCCAGATAATTGTATGTAGGTGCAAATTTTACTTTTATATAATGGACATGATCTGCTTGACAATAAAAAGTGTATATATTCTGTACGAGTTATTTTCAATAAGCAAAGCAACCTGTATGACTTAGAAAAACCTGGTTCTAAAGACCATTTCAGGAAAGCATGCTAGCACATTGCTTACTCGTCGATTGTTACAGGAACAATTTCAGGACCTGAATGAAACAAAATGAATGTTAGATAGAATGTTGCCACTCACACCAGAGGTTGTGGGTTCAAACCCCGTCGACATGATGTCTGTCATAAAACAACACTCAGTTCTGGTTCTACCCAGAAAGCAGACAACACTCAGTTCTGGTTCTACCCAGAAAGCAGACAACACTCAGTTCTGGTTCTACCCAGGAAGCAGACAACACTCGATACTGGTTCTACCCAGGAAGCAGACAGCACTCGGTACAGGTTCTACCCAGGAAGCAGACAACACTCAGTACAGGTTCTACCCAGGAAGCAGACAACACTCAGTACAGGTTCTACCCAGGAAGCAGACAACACTTAGTACTGGTTCTACCCAGGAAGCAGACAACACTCAGTACTGGTTTTACCCAGGAAGCAGACAACACTCAGTACAGGTTCTACCCAGGAAGCAGACAACACTTAGTACTGGTTCTACCCAGGAAGCAGACAACACTCAGTACAGGTTCTACCCAGGAAGCAGACAACACTCAGTACTGGTTCTACCCAGGAAGCAGACAACACTCAGTACAGGTTCTACCCAGGAAGCAGACAACACTCAGTACTGGTTCTACCCAGGAAGCAGACAACACTCAGTACAGGTTCTACCCAGGAAGCAGACAACACTTAGTACTGGTTCTACCCAGGAAGCAGACAACACTCAGTACTGGTTCTACCCAGGAAGCAGACAACACTCAGTACTGGTTCTACCCAGGAAGCAGACAACACTCAGTACAGGTTCTACCCAGGAAGCAGACAACACTTAGTACTGGTTCTACCCAGGAAGCAGACAACACTCAGTACTGGTTCTACCCAGGAAGCAGACAACACTTAGTACAGGTTCTACCCAGGAAGCAGACAACACTCAGTACTGGTTCTACCCAGGAAGCAGACAACACTTAGTACAGGTTCTACCCAGGAAGCAGACAACACTCAGTACTGGTTCTACCCAGGAAGCAGACTCAAAAGCGGTTCATATAAGCTCTGAGCTTTCATTGCAACTGAACAATTAGTATATACTAAATGAAACTACTTTATTTTTTTATTTTGTAATTGCATAAATCTTGTTCTCTAATATTTTTAACGGCGCAAGTGTTGATATTCTATTTTAAAAGATTGTCAAAATTAGGTATGAATGGAACTGAATCCCTTTTAAGTCTTAAATATGGTGTGCTAATGTCTAGTGACTCAAATAATGCGTGATCACTCACAAACTGATCATTTCTGAAGTGGAAAGCGCACAATTTTCAATGTTTTGTTGGTTTGAAATTTTCACTACACTTGACATTTTTTTGTCTCAATGTTGCATCAACCCAAACATTTCTGATCATTTAAATGAGTTGGTACTGTCCTACTCCTGTTCCTACACCTGATCTGCATCCATAAGTGACACAAATAACCATTTTTATCCAAAAAATTATCATTGACACAACTTTGCAAATGGCGGCCCTTTATATCAATGATGACGTCAGAATTCAAGGAAAATCAAGGGAGATAATTCAGCGGGGTAAAAGTAGCCAGTGAATGAAATATGAATTTTGATTATAGATTATACACATTTCTGTTTTAAATACAATTTTTGGAAACAGATGCTTATATTCAAAATGATATTGAAATACTAAATGCAACAGAATAAGTTTTCATAATTTCATTGCTTATGATCTTTAAGTCGCTCTTAACAAGACATGTGGTTTAATTGACTTACTGTTCTGGATGACCATAATACCAAAAAATATTGTTTTTATTCTCTTATTTTATTAATTAATTCTGCTTATTCTGCTATTAAACTGAAATTAAACTGAATTTTTAACTAAACTTAACAACTTCTGGCACAAAAGTTTTACAATTTACATTTTGTAACAAATAAAAGTTGACTAATTACAATAAATATTTAGCTATTTTCCAGGCAACCATTGAGCAGTGTAAGTTGGCTGTAGACTTGACAGAAGGGATTATTCAGTGGAAGATACAGCACTGCAGAGGTATCACTGACTTCAGATATCGTTGTTAGTTTCGGACTTTATACATATTTCATTATAACATAATGGGATAAGTATTTATTTATACCCACAGATACACCATATATGGGGACTATATAGTCGTGCTTGTTGGTCTGTCATTCGGTCGGTCTGTGGACAATTTATCTTAACCATTGGCCGGAATTCAATGAAACTGTTGCCTGTATACAATGCAAATTATTGCCCTTGTTTATCTTAGAAATTCTGGTTAAAGTTTTGCATGCAAGTACCATCAAGTCCATATCTCACCAACCTTTCAGTGTATTGATGGAAACTTTACACAAGCCTTCCCAGTCATCAATTCTACTACAATAACTAAGTTAGATAACTCTTGCATGAATATTGCATAAATTATTGCTCTTCTTTGACTTAGAATTTTGGTTTAAATTTTGCATGCAAGAACTGTCAAATCCATATGACACCAATCCCTCAATGTATTTGATTGAAACTTTACATATGGCTTTGTTGTCCTGAAAACAAACTAAAATAACCAAGTCGGATAACTCCTGCCAAATTTTTTGGCAAATAAAGGCCTTTGTATTACTTAGAAATTTTATAACTCAGCAGTTACTGCATGTATTGAATTGAAACTTCATACAAGATATTGCAGTTATAAGACCTACTCAAATTTGTAAGTTAGATAAATCTTATTTGCTTGGATTTGTCATCAGTCTCAATCAAATTTGTACTTCTGTGACAAATATTCGAATAGTCGAGCACGCTGTCCCTCTGACAGCTCTTGTTCAGTGAGTTATGGCCCTTTGAATTTTTCATACATATTATTTATGGTCGCTATTTCTCAGCAACCATTGGCTGGAATTCAATAAAACTTCACAAGAGTGATTGGTTACTCTAATTGGTTGCAATAACTGTCATTTATTATAGACTACCGGTATCCACCAATTCTTTTAATATTTATAAAACAACTACATAATTATGTGAATGTAATTATTTCACAGGTGAGTGAAGTGGCAGGCTCTCCTGGGGAAGTTCTGTCTTGATGTGTTTCTCTGTTGAAGACTGTTCTCCGTCCTGATGTGTGGTCAAGCCGGAGCTGAAGTTGACCTGGTTCGATAAGTTGTTAAACACTGTTGAGAGCCAGGAACCAAATTTCAACAATATCTGCACTGCCTTGGAACTTCTCTGTTTCCTCCTTACAATATTGGTATGTGACGTGGTGAATTATACATATTGTAAAAACTATATTTACTATCATACAGGTTTTTTTAATATCATTAAGTTTCAATGAAAATTGAGGGATATTGAAATGGCGTCCGTCTGTCTGTCCATCATGTTTGGACCAACAGCATTGTGGATGCAACTCCTCCCACAGTTTTATTCCATCAAACAGCAAGTACTTGGTCTGAATATGATGCTGTGGTCTTAGTGTTTTAATTATGGTGACATGTTGTTACCTTGAAGGACAATGTCATTTGGATCACATCCCATCCCTCTAAAAAATAGTACTTTTTAGCTCGCCTGGACAAAGCCCAAGGAGAGCTATTGCCATGACCCTGGCATCGTCGTCGTGTGTAGACACCCAGGTTAAACTTTTGCGTTTAAGTTTAAGATATCTATGCAACCACACATTGGATGTGAATGAAACTTTGCATGTGTGTTTACCATCATCAATGGAACACAGACAGACAAGAACCGTAACTCTGGATTGCATTCTGGCACAGTTATGGCCCTTTTCTGACTTAGACTTCCAGGGGTGAGCTTTGTTGTCTTCTGACAACTCTTGTTATTGTATTTTTTTCCTAATTCTTTTGCTATTGCATTTCTTATGTTCCAAATATTTTTTTATGTCTGACATTATAAGCGCTGTCAATGTCCACATGCAATGTCTATTTTTCTCAGTCCATGAGTTTGCTGAAGTCTATGGCCCTTTTGAGTCGGGGATAAGAATTTGTTGGATTTCTTGTTTATATCTTCTCCTCTAGCTGTAGTCTGATAGTTATCTGTGCATGTCAATGATTCCATCTGAAAACAATGTAAGCCCAGATTAGTCCACTTATTATATACAGAAGCAATTACAGTTGTACTAACATGAAAGATATGTTTAATAAAGTAGACAGCACTCTTTAATTTCATTTATCTGCAGAGTGTTTGGAAATCATTGTTACAAATATGATCAGCAATCTGCTATAACTGAATGTGATGATTGATATGTGACATTATGTCTCATTATCATTCGTCTCTCACAGATGATTCAAGTGGGAAAGTTATCAATTACCTGCAGAGATGGGATATGCTTGAGTTCTGGTTAACCTTTCAGGATCTCAGGAAACAGTGGTTAGGTTAACTGATCATCTGTTAGCACTCGATGACATAAAATGACGCTAAATATTTAATCAATTGATCTATAACTGAAAATAAAGTATCAATATGAATATATTTATTGATGAAATTTTGTGTAATGAACATGTTCGTGTTTCATCAACATTTCTAAGTATCCAGGTGATAATGATTTTAGACTGGCTCAAGAAAAACTGCATTTGGTTTCATTGACACAAATTAAAGAATTAATAATAACTAGTCACAATTAAGTTAATTTTTTAATAATTAAGTGAAACTGTCCTTCTTTTGAGTTATTGTTATTGTTTAAATTTTTTCCTCTCGCAGAAAAAGGAAACTATTGGCCAGTTTCAAGCCATTATAGCGTGGTATAGCTGCCTGTATGACCTGTCCCAATACCAAAGTTATACGTGGTGTGCACAGTCTACTGTCGCGGCTGATGAGTTTCTTCACCACAGAACCTGTCACTTCTAGTGTAACGTTGAAGTATGAGGAATTAGAGTGTCTGTATGCTTGTGTCAGTAAGGTGGCGTACCAGGGACTCACAAACTACGATAAGTAAGTGATAGTATTTGTTGTATTTAGTACCAAGATGCTTGACGAACTGTATAGTGTTGACCACTAATGACAGAGGTTGTGTTTAATCAAAGGCAGGCTCTGTGTGGTGTCCTTGAGTAAGACACTTTTGCCGCTATGCTTAGTACTGGCCCTACCCTGGAAGACTTTGAGTGTGATTTGTATAAGTGGTAATAACTTGTTTCACAATCAAATTAGAATAAATAAGTTTAAACAAAACCAAGTCACTTACTTTGCATATGGTACTTTTAATTCCACTTCTCATCAATATACTCAACAAATACAATTCACTTCTTAAATAAAGTTGAGGATTCAAGCATTGAACAGTTTGCTTCTTCATTTTTATGATTTCTTCAAACTTTCTTGAAATGTATACAATAACATTTAATTTCAGAGCAGTGAATGGTTCCCCATCCCTGTTTAGCACATTGATAATTTTAAAGGCAGTCTGCCTCCACAACCAATGTTATATTGACCGCCTCATCACCAAGTTCATGAAAGTTCTAACCAAGATGGCCAGAGAACATCTGACCACCAGCACAACAGAAACCAACCCAGGTAAAGTATCATCAGGTTTGTTGTGATTGGTTTGCCAGCATATAATGACACACCTTTCCTACCTGATTCCACCTCCTGTCACCGTTTTAGCCCTACTGGGCAAATGCCATCAGGGTTTAATATGTCTTGGTATTTTGTTCAACGTCTGTCTAGTAACCTTTATTTTGCAGATGTGATAGTATCCCCATTTTTATTGAATCTTAACCAAACTATCACAGAAGCTAGATAAACACAATATCTCAAATGTGTTTTTGAACCAGTCTGATTCGACCAAAAAAAATATTTTCCTTGAAAAATAAAGGCCTGGACCTTAGACTTTTTACATGAAGCAATGCATGGAGGTCCCCTTAAAAGTTTGTCCAAGTCCAGTCCCAGGGCTGCCACAGTGGACACTGTTTTACATAAAATTATACAAGAAAAAAACATTTTCTATGAAAAGTTTTGCTGTTTCAGGCCCTCTTGGGCTTCTTTTTTCAGGTTGTGAATGGTTTTACCAGCAAATATAATGTACATGTAGTTATAAACACACTTTTACTGCATACTTGTTTATTAATTAAATCAGCTATCACAAATGTTATCTTTCAAGCTCCCCTCAAGTGTACATTCATTGTTTGTTTGAATATCCTTCAGTCTTCCATGGCTGAGTGGTCTTTAGCGCCATCTCAAGATCTCTCACGGATAAGGTCGTAGGTTTGAGTCCCGCTCACTCTAAAAACTTTATGTGAGAAAGTCTGTCCGTCATTTGCGAAAGACTGTGGTTCTACTCAGACTCATTGTGCTGACTTCCGCTACCAATAAAACTGGATGTGCCTTAAATATAACATGAAATGTGTTGAAAATGGCATTAAACCCCATTCAAATAAATAAATAAATTGAACCATTCTTGTCTGTTGTTAATAGTTTGAAATTGTTCTCTCAACCAAATATGAAAGTTACAAATTTTTAAGCTTGTAAAATTGATTTAAGAATAATTTCAATTAAAGAGGGGGGGATTATTGTGTTGTGTTTATATATATTTTCCAAAACAGAAAATTTAAATGCAAGGAAAGCTGTATTATGAAGTAAACATAGGTGAAATATTACATAGCAGATCTTACATGAGCACTTGTTTATTATTGAATTTATTAAAAGGAGGTAAAATATATTATTCAAGGCTCTGTCAAGTATAATATCATTTTTGGCGACAAGTTTAATAAATTCAATAATAAATGAGTATGACTGTTAGATTCATTTTATCACATAACTCAGGAAAAAGGTTATTTACCATTTGTTGCTCATGTCACCTCTATTGTAAACAGTTTTTGTCAGTCATCATATTATGAAATGTCTCTAAATAAGTTATAATACAATGACAAATCAACATTATTTAGATTCTTGTGCAAGTCAAAAAGTAGTATATATATATATATATTACACATGTTTTGTTTACCAACAGTGGCCAGTGACATACTGATCCTGAGTCTGAAGCTGGTAAAGAATCGAGTGGTCGTCATGTCGATGGAAATCAGGAAGAGTTTCATTGGTCAGATTCTGGTTGGACTGATAGTGAAGACCCCAGACAGTAAAGTCATGAAGACCATAACCAAGATGGTGGAAGACTGGGTTAAGACGAAGGTAAATAGAATGTTAGTTATGTATGACGACTTGGTTAATGCAACCTTGAGTAAGTAGAAAGACTCGGTCAAGACATTGGTTGATGCAACCTTGGTTAAGCAGTAAGACTCTGTCAAGACAAAGTTGCATATGACCTTGGTTAAGGATGACTATACCTTTTAAATTATTTTTGAAATTAGTGGAATATTTGGCATGTTATGAATATGCTTTTTTTTCTGCGGTAAATATAACACTTCTTTACCTATGACATAGTAAACATGGCCATGTTTGGTCTTTTCAACGTCCCGATTTATAGCAGCAAAATCGCGTATTTTTCAACCTCAGTCAAGTTTTACATAATGTTCAGAATCGAAACACATATCATCACGTACACATTCAACGGATATATGAGTTTACATATGCAATAATTACGACGAACACCAAATTCTGAAAATATTAGCGAAAAACGAAAATTATTTTTTTCTTTTTTTTTTTCGAAAAAAAAAATGCTTCAAATGAAAAATACAAAAAAAAACAAACAGAGCGATTTTGGAATAATTTTTATGTGATTTCAAAAATATACTTCACAGTGTTTGTTAGATTTTTAGAACAATTGACAAACAAGATTTTTTTGATTTTTAATTATTTAACCCACACTACATAAAAAAAGACATCAACATATTGCATAATTCTATGTGTTTTCAATAAGTTGATTAAGGTAAAATTATTTTCGAAATCAGTGG
Organism: Panopea generosa; assembly: GCA_029582155.1. Taxonomy (NCBI): domain Eukaryota; kingdom Metazoa; phylum Mollusca; class Bivalvia; order Adapedonta; family Hiatellidae; genus Panopea; species Panopea generosa. Next base: position 231,821 of record JAPMAH010000025.1, on the reverse strand, counting down.
TGTAATTAGTATATTATGAAACAAGAAGTAATTTCCAATGTGAATATGTATTTTTTGCAGCGGTCAATATAATATATATCTATATGTGACCTCACAAACATAGTCATGTTCTGCCTTTTTTGACGTCCCAATTTATAGCAGCAAAATGGCGTATTTTTCAGCCTCAGTTGAATTATTTCTAATGTACAGAATGGAAACATATATCACCATGTACACGTTTGATGTATGTATGGATTTAAAAATGCAAAAATTACGGTGAACGCCACATTTTTAAAATACTAGCAAAAAACGGAAACTATTTTTTTTTCGATTTTTTTTCAGAAAAATGGCTTCAAATCAAAATTACTAAAAAATAAACCGAGCAAATTTTGCATAATTTTTATATAATTTTACACTATATATTGTACAATTATTGTGAGATTTTTAGAAAAATTGACAAATTAGATTTTTTATGATATTCAATTATTCAACCATACCCTACGTAAAAACAAACAAACTTTAAAGCAAACGTCAACGTCGGTATAGCGCATAAGGTATACATTTTGTGATAATTAAACAAGTTTGTTCTTACTATGATATTAGTATTTTGTGCACACAAGTTATGTATACTTCTGTTGTTTAATGGCAACTAGCTTGTCTATAGCATTTATGATAGCGTGTCTGTTTAGCACATGTACAAAACCATCATTTTTTTCACTTTCACGGAACTGGATTCCAAAACAATATTCTCATTTCTGACTAGCTCCACGACTGCTTGTAAATGTGGACATTTGTCAGTTATTAGAACAACAGGAATTATGATGGAAATTATTTTAATATATTTTTTTCGAAACAGCCGTTAAATTAAAATAATACATTTAAGTTTCATAGACACATAATTAGTTATGCTGTAAGGCTCATTGACTCTTTTGATGATGAATGAATAGACCAGGACTGGTAATCTGCATGGTCATTAAGACGATCAAACCCGCAATGTTTGGAGTAAGCGGTCAACACTCTTTCAACTGCGCTACCATTCTTCTTAAAACGTATTGTGCTCTTTGTGCCATCGAGGGCTAATAGACGATCAGTTAATCAAACCAGTCTTTCCTGCAATCTTAGAAGGTTAACAAATACTCAAGCACAATCATCTCGTAAGAAAGAGTTAACTTTTCGCTTGGAATTAGTAGTGAGAGATGAAAGATAATGAGACGCATTGTAGTACATGTATCTAATTCATCATGGAGATTTTCGCCGGCCGGCGATTCGAAGATTGTAATTTTAACAAGTGAAGTCATGTTAGTTTTGAATGTACCTGTGAAAATGCTTAAAGATATAAAATGATATTTCTTTGGATTTGTTTTTTTAATATTGAGGTTTTTAATTTCATATTTGATAGGGCCAAAAATATAGGATTCCGGTTGGTCAACGTCATTAATCTTTACTGCCGACTCTATTGGCCACCGAGGAGCCTCAATTGATTATAAACATTGCAGTTGAAAAAATTAACACACTTACGATTGATCGGATGTGTTGATTGTTGAAATATTCGGCGTGATGGAAGGGTCAGTTTATTTTAACACTTGTAATTAATACAGGGATGACAGTCTTAGTGGAACTGAATTGACATCCAAACTGGAACAAGCCTTCCTGGCAGGTCTATGCTGCCAGCAACCACATATTAGACAGAAATTTGTTGAGGTAAGATTGTGTTGAGGTAGGAATGTGGGGGTGAGGAGGGTGAGGGGGTCTATGGTTTAATGCCATTTTCACTGCATACCAGGTTGGTATGGTATATCCAGTTTTATTGGTGGAGGAAGACCCCTGTGGATGTAGGATGCCAATTCTTGTACATGTATGAAGGTCATAGCAACATCATGGCATTTTTCTCTCCATTTACAGAGCATAGATATCATTTTATGTTTTAGTTTTAGTATAAAGTTTTAATCAAATTGGGGCAGTAGTGCTGTAGCAAGAGTGTTGGCTGTTAACATGAATTAATTGTATCGACTACAAAAATAATTACATGCATTATTGCAGTTTTCAACAAGAATATTCTTTTTAAAGGTGAATCTATAGAAATTGTGGTATGCTTTTCTCATCCCAATTGTGAAGCAAACGACACTTTAATGTTTTTTAATTTTATCTATTTATATCTTACATGTGCATACTAGGATGCTCTATTTATATTTAATTTGCAGGTGTTCAACTCCAGTATACCATAGCATGTCTTTGACTGGCATCTTTACATTATTTGCTCACAGAACTGGGAAGCTATGGGCAGTCATTTCTGGATCAAACAATGTGCAGATAACATAATTATTTAATGACAAATAAGATATGGAATAATTCAAAGTAGAATTAGGGTTTCTGTGTTGTTAACAAAGAGTAAACACTTTCAGAGACGTGTCAACAACTCGAGGAATGCATAAAATATTGTTGAATTCTTGTAGTCCAGTCATTCCAAAAGTTTGAAAATTGAACCAGTGAAATTCTTTCTGGACAGGATAGTTTAAAGACAGTTATAAGTATAGATTGTACTGTACCTAAGTGAACCTGGTATTACAAATGATCCCACTGTCAGATAATGTTTTATATAAATACTTCATCTATGAACCTTCTTCCCACGAACAGTAGCATAGTAAACATGGCAGATAGTCAAGATAGGGCTCAGTTTGCCACCATCATGAAGATGACAGAGGAACCAGTGGATGTGGAGGCACTGAACTCGAACAAGGAGAAAGTTAGCTTCTTAACATTGTGTTCATTTGAATTGTTGTTATTTATGCCCCTGCTGCTTAAAGAACGATGAATATAAGCACATGTTATGTACTCAGGTTTCTTTTTGTCTTATTCCATTCTTATTTGTGTTATATAGTGGATAGAGTGTTGGCCACTCAATCACAAGGTTGAGGTTTCTATCCTCAGCTCGAGCCGATGCCTCTAAAACTACAATATAACTACAGAGACAGGCCAAGTTTCTGGAAAATTGTAGGGAAATAAAGGTTTGAATACTTGATGATTATAGTCTCCTCAGTGGCTGAGTGGTCCAAGGTACAGTCTCAAAATCACTGACCTGTCACTGCTAAAGTCCTAGGTTTGAGTTCCGCTTGCTCTGTACAATTATCGTGCTAGTGATACTATGCTGTGAAGATAACTAAACTTCCCTCAGAGAAATGTACAGTAAACTGAAAGTGACATCACATAAATAATCCAATGCAAAGTGGCTGCCACGATTTCACACAGACCGATGGACAGCAAACTGTTATTGCGAGGTTGTTAATTGATGTATGGATTCGTTATCTTGTCCAGTAGTGTGTTTATCATCTTTAAATGAATATATGAAAAATAACGCTATTAATACTTCTATAAAAACCATACCAGTCAATATATGTGCAGGATCAGATACTGTTAAATTGAATAGGCTGGTACAGAGTGATAATGAAGCCATCAGCCCAAATACTAATGCTGATGATTATGTTGATTTCATAACTAGACATAATAATAGTGCATCTTCAAATCCGCATTTACATACATCAAACTTGTTTAATTATACTACTAAGGGATTACACATTGCTAATATAAACATACAGCATACACTTCTAAAACTAAATAAAATCAAATACCGCCTAAGTCAATGTAACTCAACTGATATCTTCGGAATTGTTGAAACATTTTTATCACCAAGTATTGAAGACAATAACGGACAGATACCCAATTTTCAAATCGACCGTAAGGACAGGGTTATTAAAAGAGGTGGAGGTGTTGTAGTATATATCAAGTCTAACATTCCATATCGAAGACGGTGCGATTTAGAGTGCGATGACATAGAATCAAGTTTTTTACTACACTTCATATATATAGCGCCAAATGAAATTCAATCATGGATCGTGTCTTTTGAATCAATATTAGATAAAGTCAATCACTTAGATCTAGAAATCTATATGCTTGGGGATTTCAATATCAACTGTTTATCGGATACTAATGTTGAAAACTATAGTATAAAAAGATGGAATGACACTATTGTGAAATTTGGTTTTACACAAATGATTAAATCACCAACTATAATATGTAAATACAGTTCTAATATTATAGATCATATATATATACAAATATGCCTGATTTAATATCAGAGGTTATAGTGCCCATATACAACATTAGCGATCACTATCCTGTTTGTTTTACATGGCACATGTGTAGTATAAAATCGAAAGGAAAATGCCATGACACAATTAAGTACAGATGTTTCAAGAAATTCAGTTAAACTGTATTTTTGAATTACTCAGCCAATTATTCATTTGATGTTATTGAATATATTGATAATCCAAACCAATCTCTAACTCTATTATATTCTGTAATCAATTCGGTTCTTACTAAGCCTGCTCCCATGAAAGAAAAAAGAGTTAAATATGGCACACAACCTGGCTGGTTTACGAATGAGATTAAGGAAGCACTACGTATGAGGGATAAATTACACAAAAACAAAAGGTTTGATGAATACAAACAAATGTGAAATAAAATATTATCACTGATTAAGAAAAGTAAAAAGAATTTCTATAACAATGCTATTAAAGATAATAAAAGTCCAAGTTACTTATGGAAAAACGTCAAAAGTATTGCGAGTACAGGTAAAGGAAATGAACATAGGCTTTTTATGCCAGACACCTTAATGATCAACACACAAAATATTTCAGGGCAGCTATGTATAATGATCACATTAAATAAACATTTTGTAAATATATTGGATAATAACATCTTTTGTCAAAGAAAATTTTGCAGAATTAGTATGTAAACTTGATGCAAAATTATGCAATATTGAATTCAAAATTATACCAATAACTCCACTTATAGATAAATTTAACATAAATTAAATCTACAGGCCTGGATGACCTGAGAATCCTAAAATACGGTGGCAGTTGTATAACTCCTCCACTTGCATCAATTATAAATAAATCAATTAACCAATGTATATTTACAGTGTTTTTTTCGGCCATTTTTATAGCCGTTATTGGGTCATATTCCCAATGGCAAATAGTATCTTTTTTTCCCAATTGAATGGTAAAAATTCCCAATTGAAAGCTTCAAAAATGTAAATTGAAACTTGCCATACTTCCTTGATAAAATAAAGAAAGTTTTCCCCATTCTGAATTTAGTATGACATTGATTATTTAATTAAATGGCCTGATAAGCAAGTGTACACTTTTTATAAATATATAAATATATTTAATGCAAAAAAAATTCCCAATGTTAATGAAAATGCCGCTAAAATTCCCAATTCCAAGGGTATGGGTCATCTTCCCAAAATGGTGAAAAAAAACACTGATTTACAGGTTCATTGAAGAAAGCATGTATAATTCCCATTTACAAGGGAGGAGATAGAAATAATCCTAATAATTACTGTCCCATATCCATATTGCTGACAATATCAAAAATATTTGAATGACATATAGCAAACCAGACACAAGACTATTTTAAAAAGTATAAGATTATTCATGATACGCAATCAAGATTTAGGAAAAATCATTCTTGCCAAACTGCTTTGACTCATCTTATAGACACATGGCTTAATGGCTTAAAGATGTAGATTCAGGAAATTATGTTGGTGCTGTATTTCTCGATTTTTCAAAGCCTTCGATCTTGTTAATCATGATATATTAATTCACAAATTGAAACTTAACCATTTTTCTGAATTAGCTGGTCAACTGTTTAAATCTTATTTCTCGAATAGGAAACAATTAATTAGAGTGAAAAATCTAAAATCAGATATGGTTTCAATAAAATCTGGCGTACCACAAGGGTCTATCTTAGGTCCACTATTTTTTCTTTTATATATGAATGACATCACTTTTATTTCTGAAACCGGAAGTACTGATCTCTATGCTGATCATACCACAATTTGTGAAACATCAAATAATTTATTAGAAATACAAATTCAACTCCAGGACAGATTAAAATCAATAAGCAGATGGTGTACAACTAATAACATGTCATTACATCCTGAAAAAACAAAATGCATGGTAATTGCTACGAAATACAAGTTAAGAAATAAAAAGGAACTAAATTTAATCATTTACAATGTGTTTGTAGAAAATGTTACCACACAAATATAAGGTGTTTATATCTATAGACAATACCCTATCATGGAAAACTCAGCTTACTAAAATATGTGCCAAATTAAACTAAAAAATAGCCCTTCTTAAAAGAATATCATATTTTTTAACATATGATATGAAAGTATTGTTTTACAATGCCTACATAATGTCAACATTTGATTATTGTTGTATTGTTTGGGGAAAAGGTAAACATATACAAAATACAATATATAAATCTCAGAAAAGAGCAGCGAGAATAATACTAAATAAGCCATTGAAAACAAATTCTCAAGAAATGTTCAATAAATTGAAATGGCTTCCATTTCCCAAAAGATGTTTTTATCACACTGCTGTTTTAGTATTTAAAGCTATTAAAAATATAGCACCACCTTATATATCAATCCTTTTGACATTTTCAAATACTACTTCATATAACTTACGATATATTGATAGAAAAGATCTTGTTACTCAAAAGTCTTGCACCAATTATTTAAAAAATAGCTTTGGTTATACTATATGGAATGCTATACCAGTATCGATAAGACATCTTTCAAATATTCACGCATTTAAATGTCATTATAGAAATTACCTTCTCCAATCACCTAATAAATGATTTTTGTTATTGTTTGAATAATGTCATAATGTGTTACCTATAAATAAAGATATCATTATTATCGTTATTATTATTATTCTATGTGAGAAAATATGCCAGTTACTTGCAGAAGGACAGTGGTTCTACTCAGATTAATTCTGAGGTCTTCCTCCACTAACAAAACTGGATATGCAATATATAGCCTGAAATGTATTGAAAATGGCGTCTAACCCCATTTAAAAAAAAAAAAAAAAAAAAAAAAGAAATATATTGCAGTTTCAGCTGGTTAGGTATATTAAGGTTACTTGCCCACTGTTACTGTGGTTCTTCTCGATTCATATATACATGTATGCATATGAGGTCTTCCTCTACCAATAAAACTGTTGCTATGTTTTACTTGTAATGTGTTTAAAATGGCATAAAACCTCATACAGTTACAAAAGTTGTTTTTTAAGGAAAATGCACTACTTTCTAATTTTATTTTTCATAATTGGTTCCATGTCTTTTGTCTTAATTTTGCACCTTATGTCTTGTTTTACCATTTTCAAAACTTACTATTCAAGTAAAAGTAACTTTTTTGTTTTGCAGACTGTTCAGTACCTGACTTCCCTTAGTCAACTCAGTCACAGTTCTACTGATTTCAGTCACATATCATGGCTGGACCTCTTCCTGAGAATATGGAAAGTTCTGTCAGATAAACAACAACAGATGTTGGGAGAAGAGTTAGTTCCCTTTTTGTGCAGTGGCAGTCATATGGTACAGAAAGACTGTCATCCCAGCACTATTCAAACGTTTGTGGAGAGTCTAGCAGTGTGTGTGCCACCAGTACCAAACCGACCAAATGTACTTGAGGTAAAGTTATAGTGGACCTCATAAAACATTGTGTTTGTTCAATTTAATATTTGTGAGTTTGAATCTCTGTCTGGCCACAGTTTCTGGGATGATTGATATACAACATTACGTCTCGTCTTCATTCGTCTCTCACAGCAGATTCCAGCGGGACATTTGATCGTACTTGTGTGAAGAGATAGGTGTGCTTGAGTTCTTGTTATCCTTCCAGGATCCCAGAAAAGAGTGGTTACGTGATCGTCTGTTAGATCTCGATTGCATTAAAATGACACAAATTGTTTAAGTCACTTTAGTATCAATGTTTGCGACAATCAGGTTGGAAGTGGCCTGATTTTTCACTCTATATAGAATTCATTTTGAGGTCTTCCTCCATAAGTAAAACTGGACTTGCCATATATAACCTGAAATGTGTTGAAAATGACATTAAACCCCATTAACAAACAAAATATAATAATAACAGCAAAAAATGGCTGATTATTTATGCAAAACTAAGAGAAACTTAAAGAGTAACCAAAATGCTTTTTTTTTTTTATATTATTTGAATAAAATCGATTGGTGGTTTATAAAAATGGTTTTGTTTTCATGAAATTCGCTCTTGTTTATCAGTAAATCACGGAAACAATAACGCACATTACACCTCTCACGGTAATACACGAAAGAATTAACGGAGTTACCCGAACGAGGTCCCCGATGACGTCATACCCATAACGCGATCTAATTCAAGATGGCTTCAATGGGCGAAAACATTTCACGAGAGTTATTTTAATGGGGATATCGACGTTAGTGACATTTTATTGGACTTATCTGGCTCAAGCAGTGATGAAGAACAGGAAACCATAGATTATGGCATTCAACCATACCAGTTAGAACCGGTGGTACTCGATGGAGAAACAGATTATTTACAATAATAATTAAGGACTACCTTTACTACTAATAATAAATAATTTCTACCATAAATATAATTAATACAACTACTACATATTTATTATTAGATCTATTGTTATGAATAATTAATAACAATAATAGATAGTGGTAGTTTTAATTATACTAATTGTAGGTCTAGTAACAATTTATCCGTTAATATAACAGTAAAAATAGAAATGACTTATTATTATTCTATTATGTGTTCTTCCATTACCATGCTAAAATTTTACCTATGAAAAAAGAAAACAAACTCGTTTTATAACTTTCCCTTCTTGCGCATTATTAAAAAGAATCTCTGCGCTATATGTTTACATGTAGATCTACATGTATGTAAATAAATTGCTTCTGTCATCAGATTAGATCAGAAAAGTCAAAGTTAGAATCGGACATAAATTCAAAATTTATCTAAATCGGTAATGCATATAATATTTATAAATGAATTAAAACGGGATCTTTCACAGACGAACAGATAATTAAAAAATAATTACTTTATTATAATGACCAGCAGACATCATGCTGATCTGCGACACCATATGGTTTTATTGCCCCCTTGATGGTATAAAAATTCCGGTCACAGGTGTCAGCTGTAAAAACAAATCAGTATTGTCGCATATTGGCGCGTGCATTTGATTAGTCCATATACCCCAGGACAAATATCACGGCTTTGGTAAATTACCGAACTGTAAACTGACATGATTTACGACACCCCGTCCCCAACTTATAACCTCCCGAGGCAATAACGGTAAGCCACATTAGCGCACCGCACAGGATCCTATCCCAGTAATCGCAATTAAAACAAACATTGATTTATTACGGTGCCAATTATCACAACCGGCACGCATGATTTTTCAAAAATATAAAAATAGATCGGTGTACATTTTCGGAAAATAGAATTGACCTTGATCTTTCTAGAAAATTCCATGACCTCGCGTGATCACAGGCATGGGTATTTACGTTTGGACGCTATTTTCAAATGTAACCTATAATGTCATGCATAGTATTGCTACACAGACTGCTATGCCACGCGAATATAAACAACCGGTTCTTGAAAAATAAATGTATAAATATATAATATATATTTTGCGGTTGAAAATGGGGAGATTTTAATTATTCCCGCTTAAATCTGGACAATTCAATGACTTCGCGTGATCACTGATTAATTGAAATGTATTGTTTTAGCGATTGAAATTGTGGAGATTTGTGTTATTCCCGCGTATCAAGAGTGTCACAATTTCAATCCATGCACTTTCCAACAAGTTACTGTTAGGACATTTATGCAAACTAACACTGTCATTACATTTTTATTTCCAACAATTTCTGATCGAATACTGTTTTCCCACATTGACGTGTGTAAGAGCTTAATTGCGGATTTCTTATTACCATAAACAAGCAGAGCGATGCGATCAGCCATGTTTGTTTACAGCAAGTGACACGATGACAGGTTGGCGCGATATTTTAATCGGTTATTCTGATTGGTTGGCCCCCGGTGACGTCATTTCGCCATATATGGAATGGCGAATTTATTTCCGGTGCCGATAAGATTTTAATTGTATAACTGTGCTATATGGCAACTGGTGCTGGTGCGCACTGGCGGATTATATTAAGAAAACCAATTTTAATTGATTAAGCAAAAATTATTTTTGCATTAAAGTTACCCTTTAACTTAACTTTGACTGGTTACTTTAATATTCTTTAATCAATGGTTGTGAAATGAAATACAATTTTTCTAGAGACAGTCTAAAATCTTGATCACTTTGATGCATTTATTTGATATAAGTTTTCGAAGTCTTTACTTTAATATGTTGGTGCAACAAAAGCCAGCAGCATTAAGACTTACTGTTGTTAGGTATACACCTGACTTTAAAAGTTCCTTGTCATTGTTAGATATAAACAATACATGTGTTAACAAAAATGATATTTGCCGCTTCGTCTGTGTGTGCATGCGTCCGTCCGTCCCAAAGTTCTTGTCCAGGTTATTTCTGAACAACCTCTTGTTGGAATTTTATGAAACTTGCTAGGATTTATCATTTCCAAGTGCAGATGCGCATTTTGTCTTTGTGTTCCGGTGCGATGATTTTTTTACAGAGTTATGGCCCTTTGATTCTGTCTGTGACCAAATTCTTGTCTGTGCTATTTCTCTGCAACCCCACGTTGGAATTTTATGAAACTTGCTAGGATGCAGCACTACCAATTGGAGATGCGCATATTGTTTGTGTGGTCTGGTGCGATGATTTTTTACGAAGTTATGACCCTTTCATTGAGTCTGTGACCAAATTATTGTCTATACTATTTCTCTACAACCTCTGGTTGGAATTTTATGAAACTTGCCTTGTTTGTGTTCCGGTTCGATGATTTTTCACGGAGTTATGGCCCTTTCATTCTGTCTGTGACCAAATGATTCTCCGCTCTATTTCTCTACAACCTCTGGTTGGAATTTTATGAAACTTGCTAGGTTGCATCATTACCAGGTGGAGATCTGCATATTGTCTTCATGACACTATTTCGCTACAACCTCTTTTTTTAATTTTGTAAAACTAGCTACAATATGCGCATATTGTCATTTTGTTCCTGTTCAATGATTCAGAATGAGTTCTGTCAAGTGCAGAGCCACATATTGTTCCTGCTATGCAGTTTGGTATTGACTTCTCTTTAGAACTCTCATAGTTACTTCCCCCATTCAATATCATTACCATTTGGTACAGAGTCAAACACTCACTTAGGGAGCATCCATTGGTTCCACCGATATTTTTTGTTTCAGTACTTGGGCCAGACACACAACCTGTGGTAAGGTTATGCCTGCTACTGGAACAGATAGCATTTGACAATGGTCTATCAACACTGGTGAAGAATCCTGGGACCAGTGAATATGAGTTTGAACCCAGTACTACACCTGTACAGGTAAAACCCAGCAGCTATTGGTTGTTTTTCATATATAAAATAGATATGGCCTTTTGCCACTTTCTTTAAAGCAGCACTTTATGGAAATACCTGTGTGCTACCCTAAAATACCTGTATGTTACACTAAAATACCCGTATGCTACCCTAAAATTAAATAAAAAATCTATTTCCATTCATTGATATACCTCTTTAAAGAATCAATAGAAATCCAGTGATTTTAGTTGGTTGTTTGATTGAGATATAAGCTGAGAAATTCCCTGGAATCCAGAAAAACAGAATGTATTTCTTATATACATGTTGTCCACCAGGTGCGATTTAGCAATGCACTTTGTCTGTATTGTAACTCTTGATGATTTCTGGGATATGAAGGCATTGTTTGATTTATATATAAATTTATAAATAGAATCAGTGCTGGTTTTCTGTAAATAGTCGAATGATTATAATACTTTATTTCTTGACAAAAGTCAGTAAGATGTGCCAGTCTCTGCATTCATTTCAAGTTATACATGTACATGATTTTAAATAGGAATTGTAAGCATGAGGTAGTTGACTTAAGAGGCATTGTATACATGATTTATTTGATGATTTATTATATATCTGGCGTACTGTGTGATCTTTACACTTTCCTGTTATCTAGGAAACACTTGATGCCCTCTGTGACCTCTACTCACTTTTAAAGGAAGAGGACATGTGGGCAGGACTTTGGCAGAAACATGCCAAGTTTACAGAGACCAACACTGCAATAGCCTGTGAACAACATGGCTTCTTTGAACAATCACAGAATTCTTTTGAAGCAGTAAGTTGTTTTGATTTGTTGTAGTTCTGATTAATATTTTGTCTACATGTAGGATTACAATTTCCATTTGTTTCATTTCTATGATTGAATGAAGCTGATAAGCTCATCAGAGTCTTAGTTTATGTGTAATTCAAATTCTAAAGTTATCCTCAACTTAGTAAAATATTATTTTCCATATTTTACCTGCTGTATTAATGTGGCTTATCAAAAGGTGCATGTATATACAAACATAGCATTTACATGTAGATGACATGTACAGTACGGGAACCGTTTTATTACCGAGTTTTTAAGTTTCAATGCCGTTTCGACCACATTTGTCATCCATTAGTTAGGTTTGGGGTTCTTGTGCACATGCGCACCGTTTATCCATTTGTGTTCTGTGCATACGCATCGTTTTTTTTCAGTTTGTGTTGTGCTCATGCGCACTGTTTCCCCGTTTTTAATTCTGTTCTGCCCATGCACACCGTTTTTCAGTGTGTGTTATGCGCTCGCACAATGTTTCGATTTCTTTATAGGTACATGGATGTTTACAATGTTTATTTCAATAAATGCTTAATTACTATACAAGTGGGTTTTATGAACTGAATTTATATTATTGGTTGTTTTGGGTTGTCATTGATTTATTTTGTATATTAGACCGAGGACTTTGTAACATGCTCCTGGTTTTAACAATGCCATTACGACAACATTTGCCAATATCATTACGTAATACCCTGTTGAATTTAAACAACAAAGCACTTTCCAGTTCAAGAATATCGAAGTATCTTTAGTTAGTGAAAAATTCAGTGTAAATTTTTCAGCAAGAGGGGTACGTTTACTGTTAAATCCGCCTTCTTCTAATAGGAGACGACGTCTTTTAAACACGACCCGGAAGTTGTCCAGTATCCATTTGGAATTTAAAAATTTGTGGATGTGTGAAAATAAAGAACTGACATAAACCCAAATGCAGATAAAACTTTCATCGGAATTTGACGTGAGTGTGTCCAAGAGATCCATTAATTATCATAGACGAAATCTAGGCTGGTCTGGAAAACAAATGGAATACCGTCAACTTATAAGCATTAAGAACATTGAAAAGAATTATGACTATGCTGTACGTATGCTAGCCACAAGGGAAAGATTCAAAAATGTGATTTTCACCGATGAATCAAAGATAGAAATGAGTTTGAATGGAAGGCTTTCATTTTATCATAACAGTAATGGAGTTGACAGGTTGCCATCTAAAGCTCCAAAACCAAAACATGCGTATAAGGTAAGCAATGTTTTACTATTTATATACTTGCCGTACCTGTTGACCATGTAAATAATGGCATCAATAATATAAAATTATAATGTTACTGAAGTGTGCTGAGTAAAAAAACTGTTGCCGGTACGATGTAAACAAATGCAGACTCTAACGAAATTTGGAGCATTGCACATGTCTTGGGATAGAAATTATGTCTACCTTTGACTAGATACCCTCTGGTCACGTTAAATGGGAATGAATGTACGTTTCTGTATTGAAACTAGTCTCAGGATAATGTTGTTAGATGGACATTCACGGTAATAGGTATCAATATACTACAATACAGAACCAATATATACTGGTGGTGCGTGATATTACCAATATACTACAATACAGAACCAATATATACTGGTGGTGCGTGATATTACCAATATACTACAATACAGAACCAATATATACTGGTGATGCGTGATATTGCCAATATACTACAATACAGAACCAATATATACTGGTGGCGCGTGATATTACCAATATACTACAATACAGAACCAATATATACTGGTGGTGCGTGATATTACCAATATACTACAATACAGAACCAATATATACTGGTGGTGCGTGATATTACCAATATACTACAATACAGAACCAGTATCAATGATATGCTCCTACCAATACACTTGATGACTTCTGTAAACTTTCAGAAAAGTCAGTTAATATAGATAGTTTTATGGAGTTTCCGATTTCAAAACAAGGTTATAGTATAGTGCATGTTGGTTTCTTGTTTGAAATATATATATACTAGAGGCAACTAGAGGTAACCAGTGCATATGTGCGTGGGATTGTATCACAAAGCGAAGTTATAGTATAGTGCATGCTGGTTTCTTGTTTGAAATATACATATACTAGAGGCAACTAGAGGTAACCAGTGCCTTTGTGCGTGGGACTGTATCACAAAAAGTTTTCGCATTTTGCAGATCAATTCAATTTAAAGATGAGAACCATATCGGAGATTGCGAAGTCGTTGAGTTCTAAAATAATATGACGGATAAAGCTTAGACTTAATAATGTTTTGTTTTAAGTCTGTTGTCTATTGTATACTTCAAAGTTTAAATATATAAGATCACTGGTGTCTTAAAATGTTGATTTCAGATAGAATCTATCAGTTTTTTTCTCTCGTTTCTTCCAAGCAAATAGATAGATGATTTGTTTCAAGGAAAATGATAAATTGGTCATGTATCACGATATATAGCAAATTTATGAAATTCTTTATGATACTCATCCATAATATATATCAATGGTAAATGCCTCCTTTAATTGATATTCAATTTATTAATACTATAGAGATATGCATGAATAAGGAACTAAGAAATATTCTGATCACACCCAGATTTGCAGAAAAAGACAGATATATAATATTTTTACACTTATTTACACAGCTGAAAATGTGTGACAATCTGAATAAAGCTGTAATAAATTAACATTTCTTTGTTTTAAACAAATGTATCAATACCATATTTTTACACTTTGGAGCTGGTTCGTGTCTGGCAGACTGTCTTCTTGCAGAACAGACATTAACTAATGATTTATTACATAATTATATAAAACAGAAGTTTCTTTTTTGGGAACTTTTTAATATCATAATTATAAAGCACTCACTTTTATATTGAGCATTGGCAAGTTACATATTTTATTTTTTTCATTCATGCTGTTTTCAAGATCCTACAATATATGCAACCTCTTTATTGTACTGCAAAATAGCAGCATGGTGATACAGTGACCAGTCAATATCATGTCTATATTGGAAAATGTTTGCAAATGCATCTAGAAGACAGAGACTGGGTCTAGAAGACAGCCAAGTAGAGATGACAGGAATTATATTGATTCGTGTCTGCTCAGCTATCTAAATTATAGACCACATCAAATATTCAAGTTGGTTGACAAATATCTTCATTTTGACTTTTTTTTTCAAATTGACTTAACCGCTATATGTGTTTGATCACACAATAAAAATTAAAAACCTGATTCTTAGTACAACACCACCTAAATATTTAAGCCCTGATTATCAATGACGTATCATCATACAATGATGTATGCAAATGTGGTCACATGACTTTATAATTGCAATGGTGTCTATAATGATAACCCAGTCAACTCATTATGGTATCAAGGCTAGAAAATTTCACTCCTCCGCTCACTATGACAAGTGAACATTTGGTCAGGACGAATAATATTTAAGAAACTGACCTTAATATTTGATTGTAAGCATTCAATAAAAAAAATTCGGGAAGGGAGGACAAGTAGCTTTAAAAAGAAATTTCAAGCCCATGATATAGCAGGTGCCCGCATCTTGTACACAGGAAGTTTGCAAATTATGTTGACCTATCACAAATGAACAAACAAGGCATGGGAGTATTCTACTTTTGAAAAATGCTAAAAAAAAGTCTTTAATTTGTTGTTTTAATGTTAGAATGGCTGTCTTTTAACATGTTATATAGCATTGTCTTTTTGTATTTCAGGTTCATATATGAAGGGGAATTTCATATCATGGAAGAACCAATTGTTGTGTATTTACGGGTGTGATTGACTCTGTTATCTACCAACATATTTTAGTTATAATCTTCCACCATTTGTGAGAGATATATTTCCTGATGGATACAGATATTATCAGGTACATACATACAACATTATGTAAATATATTATAATTTTGATAAAAAAGGTATCTATTTTTACTGGCAAGTAGTTACAACAATATAACTTAAAATTTGAACTTGCCTATTCTGTGAATAAGGGAGTTTTTTTGTATTCGCCCTGTTTTGTATTCGCCCTGCTTTGTATTCGCCCTGTTTTGTATTCGCCCTGTTTGTATTGTGTCAGTGTCAAACCTGCAAGCTTAAGTACAAGTTGTTTAAATGTGTGCATTCTATACAATTATATTGGTATTTAACATACCCACCACCACTAGATCTATTATGTTTTTTGAGGCGCCAGACTCCCTGGCCTCTCTTTAGTATCATAGGTTGATAACCATAACTCATTTCATATGCACTAAAAAATTGCTTCCTCATAGTTTCAAACTACTCAAGAAAAAGTAGTTCTTGATTATATTATGTATCTGTTGGATGGTAATAACTTTTTAATGTTAAAAGAAAATGCTGTTTAAACGTGTGCGAGTTATTACTTTTGAAATTTTATGTTTCTGTCTGCACAAAATTGCTATTAAATGGAGCATAGCGAATGCTGAAATGCACGAGTGTCCATACTTATTAGCATATCACATAGTAACAATGAAAATAGTCCTTGAAGCAAATGTTATCAACTTTTTGGTTGAAAAGTTTAACCTTTCGTCAAAATTGAATTCGGCATTAGATTACGAAATGTTTAACAATATTACAAAAGAAGTCTGTAGTTGACCCTATGTGGTATAGGTTCATATTCAGATCATTTCATTTAAAAGAACAATTGTGCGTGATAAAGTCGTTGATGATCACCCCTTGGTCGAACTATAGTAGTGTGTTATCGAGGGTATTCTGCAAGTAAACGAAACATTGCAGTCGTAAAGTTTTTTTTCAGCATTTAATTTCAACAAAGATAAGTCTAAAGTTGGATGCTAAGAGTCGGCTCATAGGTTACTGCAGTCCTGTTTATTAGGGATGTTTTAAGACTTTACTATTAATATCTACTTTTATACAATTTATATTTATTTTGAAATAAACAGATGCCTAATGACAATATTCTTCATTACAGAATCAAACATTAAAAATACAAATTTATCAGTTGTATTAACTTTGGAATATTACAAGTTGTCCATTTAAAATCACTTTATTTTTATGGAAACAATATTTAAATATAGAATAGAAACATATACTATAAATGCACCATTAATACATCGCCAGATACCCCTGGGTGTCAATTTTATACATCATGATGGATGGAGAGTGTCACAATTGATATGGCGATGTATTAATAAACACAAAATTTAACCTTTCAACACATAAGATACCCATCCTGTACCCACCCTAGTTCATTTCTTGTTACATGTTTTTCTAAGAGAACATCTGAAATGTGTCCTATGTTTTTTTATTTCAATTCGCTACGAATTTTTAACAAGAATTGCTTCAGAAATGGTTAATACCAGTATTTCCCCCTGTGTTAAGCATATTACTATTAATCCTTGGATCGTCAGTTTATATCCCCATCCAGCCACATTTCATTGATATATATGACATTACGTCTCATTGTCATGCTTCTCACCACTGATTCAAGTGGGAAAGTTATCAGATCTGT
The DNA here is from genome assembly GCA_029582155.1 of Panopea generosa. Lineage (NCBI taxonomy): Eukaryota > Metazoa > Mollusca > Bivalvia > Adapedonta > Hiatellidae > Panopea > Panopea generosa. Next base: position 214,178 of record JAPMAH010000025.1, on the reverse strand, counting down.
TACTTGCTGAGATGGGTTCATTGAGTATTTGTAAACCTTCCAGGTACCCAGGAAATCTTTTAGCCCTAGATGGCATAGTGACAACACTAAATATTCAAACAAGCAAATAAATGTCTCCTCTCAGCACATTGAGTCCTTTAATTTAATGAATACTCTGTTCCATTCTTATTTCATTACCACTCCCCTTTATCCAAAAAACATTTAATTAGTTTTTAATATAAAACTTTGTTTTGCATTATATGAATTACTCTATTCAATTTCAACTTTTTTACCATTCCTATAGCTCACTCACACACCCATTTTTTATGTTTTACAATATTCTGCCCCGTTTTATACTTTGGTACCTGCGCAGCATGTCCCCGCCCCCCCCCCCCCCCCCCCAATTTTTTCTGTCCTAGCCCTCCATCCACTTTTCTTTTCTGAATACTAATTTTACATTTCAACTAAGGTACTGATCTCCTCACCTCCACCCCACATAATAGTCATGCCTGTTGTGCTGATATTAAGGATGGCTTAATTGATAAAGATATGCCTGTTGTATTTTCTGATGTTCTGTTACATATACATGTAATAGAAATTAAAAACTGTTCTGTGACAATTTAACATTGTCGGCAAAAAGCTTTAGAGCTAGTGTTTTATATTTGTAAAGCCGACACAAAATAAAATTTCTTGTATCTTGTAACAGTTATTGTGTAATACTTATTCTTAGAATTTTTATAACTTCTTGGAAAATGGCTATAACCTGTGTCAGTCGTCTTGTCATTAACATTTACTTCAAATCGCTTTTCTCAAACAGGGTAACCCCTTTACAATTTTTTTTCCACAGTACATGTTATTAATTACACATATTTCAATGCAAATGTCATTTTTTATATATATATAATGTACAGACCATGGCAGAGGCCTTGATATTGTATCTATGGTTTGCATTGTAGCTAGGCGCTCTCGCAGTAGTTTGGTCTGTACATATTATTCATTCATTGTGAATGAGCATCTGAAAAGATCCTAAAAATCGTAAATTCCGTTGTTGTAAATTTAATTATCTCCCATTATATATATATATATATATATATATGAATTCACTGTATCTATATGATCCAACAGGTTTATAAATCTGTCCTTTATATATCATGTGAGTAGTCGTGAATCCTTAACTGGATCCTACTCATATAAAGCTATCAGTTCATGTATGTAAATTGTCCACCCTGTCCAGATGTGTTACATGTAATTCCATAGTATATAAGTCATGGTCAACACCAAATTTATTGTTTTGGCAGAGGCCTTGATATTGTATCTATGGTTTGCATTGTAGCTAGGCACACTCATCATAGTCTGGTCTGTACATTTATGTCTTGGTTATTCACAAAATGTTATCTCCATATATATATATACACACATAAAGATATTATTATATAAATTTGACTGCTCATGTTATCATTATATATACATATATTCCACTGCTTGTATCATTTACTATATATATGTTTAAGGTCAGGTACAAAGTTTGTGCCTGCTCCATATCTTGTAAACCACTCAACCTTGTCTTGAAACATCATGTTCATCTTAAAGCTCATTAAACTTCCGAAATGGTCATTTTTAGTTTTAATTTAAGTGAGTTTTACTCTTCCAGATGATAGAATACATGTTTATTTGATCACTGAGAGACTTTGCAAATGAAAAAATAAAGCACATTATTAGTATATAATGAAGAATGGGTTTTGTTTACAAATCAGTGTTCGTCTCTTTCCGATAAACCCCTATTGCAGAAAACAGGGAGTTACGATGCTTGTTTGGAAACATGTCAGTTGGTATTATATGATCAATTCACTTCAGAGAGAAACATAGTATGGGGAACTGTAGGGGATGCGGTTAAAAATTAAATAACAGCTTGCGGTTAAATTGTTTTTAAGAACGTCGCCTTTATTCCCGTCAGTGTAATAATGAACTTGAACCCACGAGCATGTAAGCGATGAATCGTTCATATAAAATATTTTTTTAATAACTGTACTAAAAAAACAGGCCTTGGTAGCCTCTCAATATTGACTGTGATAAAGTGATTTGTGACGTTATAGCGTGTGCGATAGTATCACGAGTATATGCAAGAGATGATCCTGAACAACAGTTACTAGACCAAACAAGTATTCCGTACTCACTGTTTTTCAGTGAGTATAAATAATATATTGTGTACTACATTTGATACAGTTTTATTGCAGCCATCAATATTATATATTTTAAACAAAGAAACCCAATAACGTTACATAATATTAGTGAAGCCATAACTTTTTTATTTTGTTAATGAACCCCTTATCTAACCGTCTTAATCCTCACACTACCACTGCAGTATTCATTTGTGTATACTTCTGAATACTGGCAGAGGGACAGTCAGAAAGCATCACGGAATTACAAAAATGTAAACAAAAGTTAAAAGTTTGGTTTGATCGTCTAAGAAACACACATTTCAATCGAAGTTATTTTCTCGCTTTAAGTCACTAAAGGGTCTTAAGGAATGGTTTTAGCAATACTATAAACACATTCTATTACAATCATTGTTGTTATTATCAAAAAGTGTGCATTTGGATGTTTGATGAGGTTTTAAGTTAGTTAATCCAAGACCCGGGTACTTAGCTCAAAGGCCAAGGTCATACTTAATGATTAAAATTGATGATCTGATTGATTACAAAAAATAAAAAAAGGAATTTACCCACTAACCTACCCACCCTACCTAATTGGTATCAGTTGGAAGTGGCAAACTAACATTTTTGTTAGGGTGGACTTAGAAATAAAGTTCACTGAGTGTCAAGGTAAACCCTTTTCGTGAAAATGGAGTTAATATTAAAGTGTGATTCTTTCATTAAATGATTTCATTATAAACAATGTATATTTTATTACAGGACAATGACAGCAAACATGAAAGCAAGTCAACATTGACATGGATGGCAGAAAATGGCATGAAGGACAAGTTGATGGAAACTCCAGCATCATCACCTGATCTAAACCCAATAGAAAATGTATGGGCAACACTTAAAGATTATCTTCAACGAAAGATCAAACCAAAGAGGAAAGATGAATTAATAAACGGAATCAGAGAATTTTGGGAGTCTTTAACACCCGAACAATGTGGTAGATACATGGACCATGTGCATAAGGTCTTGCCGCAGTTATTTTGAACCATGGAGGTACAACAGAGTATAAACAGTGAAAGGGCAGGCCTTGAAAAGTGCTTGAATTTGGGTAGTGTTTGAAAAGTGGTGAAATTTGGTTTCAATGAAAAAGTCTTGGAAAAGTGTTTGAACTTCCTCGAATCTATTAAATGAGCAACATTTATATATAAGATATATACTTTCCGAGAAAAATGATTTTTTGGGTCAAAAACAATGTTATAATTATGATTTTTTTCAATATTAACTTAACCTGGATTAAGTAGCCAAATGAATTCCTGGCTGCACCATAAATGTTGTAACAGTACAAAAATACATGGTAATATTGATGAATAAGGCCCTATACGTATGTGCGAGTGAGTCCTTGAAAAAAAGGAAAAGTGCTTGAATTGTTTTCACATGATTAAACACTGGTCGACATAAAACTTCGTCCCCAGAAGCCAAAGAGCAAACCTGCAATATGCGGAATAATGTTCAATACTCTACACCCAGTAGATCTGATGGTCACGCATAGGATGTCACCTCAGATTGACCTTTCTGCCAACCAATCAGAACAGAAAAGTCTAAATTTAGCTATATAATGTGCAACATAACCTGATGAAGTGTTGTGCATTACAGTCATACTCTCACTTAAAAGGTCATGGTCACAACTTAACTTTGTATGAAGACATTTTCAGTCTGATTGAGATTTCTTGTTCAGTCTATAACTTTGTCACCTATTGATAAACTTCAAAAACTCATGGCTCAATTCATCAGTATGACATGCAGCACGTCACGCATAAGGTCACACTTTCAATTTGTTTGACAACAGTTTGAGTCTGTGTGAGATTTCGTGTCCATCCGGTTATTTTGTCATGCATTGATGGATTTTTATAATAATTGCTACAATGATCAACATAACATGACGACATGTCACACTTAACACCCAGACTACCACTTCAAAGGTCAAGGTCTCAATTTAACTTTGTTTGACAACACATTCAGTCTGTTTGTGATTTCATGTCCAATCTGCAACTTTGTCACCTATGGATAAATTTCAATAACACTAGATCAACATGACATAATTAAGTGAAGGTTGCAAGACCCAGAACCTTTCCTCAAAGGTCAAGTTCCCACTTTCAATTTGTTTGATATTGCTGTCTTGTCTGTAACTTTGTCTTTAACTTGGCTCTTTTGATCAAGATAACATGACAACATGTATCACATTAACCTAGACCTGTACCTCAAAGGTCAAGGTCACACTTTGAGTCTGTGAGTCTGTCCTGTAACTTTATCATACATGGATTGATTTCAAAAACAATTGATCAACATGACATGATGACATGTCACATAAAGACCCAGATCCTTACCTCAAGGTCACATTTTCAGTTTGTTTGATATTTCATGTCTGGTCTGTAACTTTGTTACATGGAGTGTTTGATATTATCATCTTTATCAGGTGAGACTAAGAAAACAACAAGATGAGGCTCTGTCCAATCCTTGTTTTTCTCATGAATGCCAAACCTTATGTATTGATACTACTAGACACTTACTTGGTATTCTGTTTAATCCTTGTTTTTCTCATGAATGCCAAACCTTATGAAGTTGATACTTCTAGACACTTACTTGGTTTTCTGTCCAATCCTTGTTTTTCTCATGAATGCCAAACCTTATGTAGTTGATACTACTAGACACTTACTTGGTATTCTGTCCAATCCTTGTTTTTCTCATGAATGCCAAACCTTATGTAGTTGATACTACTAGACACTTACTTGGTATTCTGTCCAATCCTTGTTTTTCTCATGAATGCCAAACCTTATGTAGTTGATACTACTAGACACTTACTTGGTATTCTGTCCAATCCTTGTTTTTCTCATGAATGCCAAAACTTATGAAGTTGATACTACTAGACACTTACTTGGTATTCTGTCCAATCCTTGTTTTTCTCATGAATGCCAAACCTTATGAAGTTGATACTACTAGACACTTACTTGGTTTTCTGTCAAATCCTTGTTTTTCTCATGAATGCCAAAACTTATGTAGTTGATACTACTAGACACTTACTTGGTTTTCTGTCCAATCCTTGTTTTTCTCATGAATGCCAAAACTTATGAAGTTGATACTACTAGACACTTACGTGGTATTCTGTCCAATCCTTGTTTTTCTCATGAATGCCAAACCTTATGTAGTTGATACTACTTGACACTTACTTGGTATTCTGTCCAATCCTTGTTTTTCTCATGAATGCCAAACCTTATGAAGTTGATACTACTGGACACATACTTGGTATTTTCTTTATGTCAACACTTCTAAATTGATTTTTTTGTTACCTCCTATAGAGATTCCAACACAATGTATAATTATAGATATGTTTATCAGACAGACAATTAAGTTTATCATCAGAAATAAATGCATTGACATGATAAATTTGTTCATTTCTTTTACATTTTCCTAGGTCTGGAGAAAATATCATGTCACGGAGTGGTTTCACTAAACATCTCCAGCTGAGATTTTTTGTTAATAGTTTAAATATTTCAATTTTTCTAAATGATTATTTGAACTTGTAATCTATAAAATTACCACACAGAATTGAAAACAGAACAGATCTTTACTTTGCTAAATGAAAACATGCAAAATTACCAAGGTAGATGAAGTTATAACATTTAGTGAAAAGTCGAAAATCTCAAGTTGAGATGTTTAGTGAAACTTGGGCTAAGACCTTTATATATGACTGGTCATTTATATACCAGCAAAAACAGAAACTTTACTCTATTTACCATGCAATGAATTTCACTTTATTGTCATTTGTCTAGTTATAGTGGATGTTAATTTCAGATAGTCCCACATTAATGACAAACATCAATGTGGAGTTTGAAAATAAATAGCAAAATGGTTTCTAAGAAAATGGACAATGGACAGTGCAACATTGCAGTAGTCCATAAGGAGAGCTAAACATTTCTCCCAAACAGTTAAAAGAATCAGCAAAACTAATTTTTCCAGGAGGTGTATTATTATCTTTATGCATCCATCCATAATGATATTCATAGATTTGGATAATGTTAATGAGATAATAACAAACTAAACTAAACAGTTTTTTTTATTTCATGTATATATTTCTATTATATAACATAAACATACAATACGGTAATCATAAATACTGAGTTCGATTGGATAACATTGGAAAATATATATACACTGTCAGAACAAAAAAGATTCCTGTCTGCATACATATTTCCAAGTTATAAAAAGAAATAATATAAATAGGTTCGAGCGAACAATTACATGTCAAAACCCAATATTAACTAGCATGTCCACATAAGATGAAGGACGACATGAAAGTCGATTTCCAATGATTTACATGAATATGGATTTAAAATAAACTGAAACATACAACTGAGGCAGAATGAATGTTAACTTAATGCAAAAAATTGTCCGAAAAATATATAGCACAAGGGCATGCTGTTAAGGAGACTGCAATACTATATTAAAAAAACAACAAAACAAAGCTGAGATGTCATAGCATAAGTGCACAGATGATAATTTACACCAGCTGTCACAAAGTCGGGTAGGAACACAGCAAACAACCTTAAGTGCAGCTTTAATTTTTGTTTTTGAACTTTGCTGCATTCATCAATAAGTATATCCATTTCCAACTTGCCTGGATATATAAATGACGTTGATTTGTCATGGTTTCCAATTTCCCCCCCATATTTTTTAAACAGAAGAGCCATGAATCAATTGATTCCATACAAATGCGCTTTAGAATACTCTTGTGATACATATAAAAATAGTTTACGCTTTCTTTTCACATTTCGATATACCTACATAGCCAAAATATATTACGTGAGGCTTTGTGGAGCACAATATAACTTTCCCAACAAGTTGAATTTAATAATAAATGAACACAAACGTAAGATTCGTAAGATATCACTTCTACTACTATAAGGAATGAAAATTAATCTGGCACATTAGTTTCTCATCATGACGTAATGTCTCAACATGTCACTTTACCATGACAAATCAACATCATTCATATATTCGGGCAAGTTGGAAAGTATTTCGACAGTTAAAATAGATAAGATGTACAGAAAACATCAAGCAATGAATCGGGACGTTTAACCCTTTACTCCATAGATACATGTTTTCCTGCACCAATCATAGAAAGCGTTTGAAAACAGTGCAGGAAGAGTTCAGATTGCTCGTATAAAGCAAATCTGAACACATCCTGCACTGTTTTCCACTCTGTCAGTTAATGTTAACATAATTCATCCATTGCTGATACATGTTGAATTAATGCTTTCAATTTTGAAGAGTCCAAGAAAATGCTTATGGAGCAAAGGGTTAATATAAAACTGTGTCATGTATTAATTGTACTCCTACCGTAAATTATTTGCAAAATATATACATAAATACGAGGTATGTCCCAAAAGTAATAGGACACATTTAGAAATATGACTTATAGTGTTTCAATCCAAACAAAACTTTGCATGAATAATTTTCCATATTTAAACTATAAGCATGGAAAATTTTAATATCCTACACCAACATTTAACATTAATTTTGATAAGGCAAAATTTATATGTAACAAAGTATGGGGGAATTTGACATTATTTATGCGACGTCAAGTTGACATTCAAATGAAAGTCATTCTTTTTTCGAAGTATAAATCGCTGTGCAAAACACAATTCTTGCGGTACTGCATCCACTTCTGGTACATGTCAGGATACTATGGTGACTCAAAGATCCTAACCACAGAATGTACACTCAGTCACATGGCCTGGAGGTACTATAAGCACTTTTCACGAACATCTAACTTGACTCCCAGGAAAACCACTGACACAAGATTTTGGTCTTCCAGATCGCTGATGGTAAGTTACTTTCGTCTCACCATTGGAAACTGAATTGTGCCACCAATAGATAAGACTCAGCATATGCTTTCTGTTGAAAAGTCGTGTGAAATAAACCTCAGGGTATCCTGTGGGATCATATTACACCCAACACAAAATTTTACCAGACTCCAAATTTCCATTTTAGGCATGACGTCGTCCAATTTTTTCACTATTCAAATTCACACTTATTACAAAAGTGCGCACAAAATTCAGATGTCTATATAATTATAACGTCGAATTTTTAAACGACATTCGCACATGATTTGAAATTATGTCCGCTGTTTTTTCATAACATTTGGCACCATATTGAGGAAGTTGTCTGCTTTCCAAGGCAATGATATTTTTTTAATAGCGTCTAATTTCAAAGTCCTCTGTACTTCTAAACTTGCGTTACTATGGTGGCTATTGCATAATATTAATGATGACTGAAAGTTAATTTGATGTTTTATGACAATAGAAAATGTGTCAATCTATCCACTGGTTTGCATGCAATGCCCTTAATACAAAAATGACAGGGTCATCCTATTACTTTTGGGACATACCTCGTATATATAATATAAATATACACAGCCAAACCTGTTTGAAGCAGCTGTCAAGGGAGGAGCAAAAATTGCATTTTAAAACAAGTTTTGCTTAAACTAGGTTAATTTGTGATAAAGAAAATGTTGCTGCTTAAGACAAGTGGCTGTGTAATATAGATGAGCGCTTACAGAGTTTTGACTTGATGCACGTGTCATATCATTGAGCAAATAAAACTACATGCATATATAATAGTTTTAAACTTGGTAGAAAGTTGAGTCTTTTAAAGATGTAAGACCATATGGTTGCAAGTCAATTGTTGAGTCCATAAGGGGACCCAACAGTTCAAAATCAATTAGCAGGGGACCTAATAATAACGTGTAAAATGAGCATCTCATTTTGAACACCAAATATTTGGGTTTGACCTAACCAAACCATTTTTTAGCCATTAATGGATTGATATATTATGTGTATACATTTAAGGTATTTTCTCAAAAAGTATTAAAGCTTGTGCTGTTCTTGTAAAATCAATACATAATAAGTGTTATATATCATATATACTAAGTTTAATATGTTACTCTATATTTTGACTAATACATTGCATATTCAAAAGTGGCAGGTTAGCTGTTTCATTCATATACAATGATACCTCCAGCATGATCATTTGTTTTTTTTTTAATCAAAATGCAGATCTCATTCTAAACAACAAAAATACTCAAACAGTGTTGCTGGTAAATTATGTGAGTTCAATTTCATCTTGAATTGTAAAACACCCATTCACATTCATTTTGTATTGCATGATTACAGTCATTTAAACAGGACAATATTATCGAATGATCTTTAAGTGTTAATATACGTCAATATATGAGTGAATAATTAACTGAGTAATTTTCCTTCTTTATAAATTCCTGTGTCAATTTAAACAATAATGAAGACGCTGTGTATAAATTTTTTCAGTATTTTAAACCACGTATTCCAGAGATTTTGGCATTCGAAACAAGTCGGGTGTGTTCTGCATTGTTTCCATATGTATCACATACAGCTTGTTCAAGTGCCTCTCTGCATTGTGGTGACAATGCAGCCTTCCCCCTGCCATAGTAATTTCTATCCACCATTTTCTCATGCAAATATATTGTTTGTGCTAAGCCCCAGCCAAAGTTCAAAAGTGAGCCAGATTTAAACTGTATGTCTCTTGTGACCTTTTTATTTACACGAATCCTTGTTGAGCTTCGAAGACTGTGCATATCTAAATACGAAGTTATTTCAGAGAAAGAAGTATTCGAAATGTTGGCAAGAGGCTGATGACTGTGAAGTGTTTGTGACAGTGTGTGTGGTGAGTTACTACTACCAGCCACATTCAAATTGGAATCAATCAACAAAGATCAATTTGAACATGTCCCATAGCAGTTGTACCCAGTAGTGTGTGTGGTGAGTTACTACTACCAGCCACATTCAAATTGGAACCAATCAACATAGATTGTTGGTTTGAGCCAAGTTGAACATGTCCCATAGCAGTTGAACTTGGTGGTGTGTGTGATGAGTTATTTCATGACAAAGGCATATGTCTGGAAATAGATGTTTCAGTGTGTATGAATGGGTTGTTGCTGCATGTGTCTTGGTGTAGACAAATCAATGGTCAGTGACTGCTGACTAAGTTCCTCATCATCAAAAGCTGTAGCAGGCAAGTCAAAATGCTCAGTCTGACCTTCTTCTATTGGATCAAAGCTGACTTTAGAAATGCCTTCTGCACTTTCTTCTTCTGGCCAATGTAACCTGTCTGCAAATGAAGATTTTCTTTTTTTGGCTGAACCTCCATCTCAATCTGAACTTCTGGAAGTTGAAGTCCTTCCTAACAGACTCTCCTGCAACATATTATTTGTTTTCAACAGCGACTCAATAAACATTTCCATTTTTGTATGGTCAGGGTAGGGTACCTCTGTCTGTGTTTCAACAGTTACTGTCTGCACTGGTGGTGTTTCCTTGTCTGTGTATAAAGGTCCCAATTCATTTCGTAGTTTATGGTACTGTTCTGCAGTATACACAGTCAAGCATTTTTCTGTTTGTGAGGAGTATGTCTTTCTGTTGTTTTGATAGTCACTTAATGACATTCCACTATCTCTGCCTGGTCAACATTAAGGTGATCTAGAAATACAGGTGGTCTTTCTGGCTGGAAACCACTGCCTTTTTCACCCAAACCTTCATAATGTACAGTAATTGCTTGACCATTTGTTCCCTGAAACCAAAGGGTTAAAACTAAATAAAGGACCATCCACAATTGTTGCATGAAAAATATATGAATAAAACATTGAATATTTGTGCCATTTTTATGTCATTGAGGACTAATAGACGATCAGTTAACTTAACCACTATTTCATGGGATGCTAAAAGGTTAACCAGTATTCGAGCAAACACCATCTCCGTAAGTAACTGATAACTTTCCCACTTGAATCACCAGTAAGAGACGAATGCTGAGTCATAATGTTCTATATCACGGATGCTGTTACTGGGTGGGGATTTGAACTCCCTGGATTGAGTGAGATGCATACCCAAATAAGATAATTGGGCCAGGCAAGAATATAAGATGTACTATGTATAATCAAATAAAATGTATGTTCTGTTCTACTTGAGATATCATAGTATTCTATGCGCTGCCACACTGGAGTATCAGCTGCAGATTCTATTAATGCACTAAATGAGGAAGCTTGAAGTACCATTTTTCAAGATTTTAGTATGGTCAAGTCAGGGATCAAGCCACTGCATTATCCATTTTGAATTACGAGCATAAAAAAAAATGATTATAATCTATAAAGTTTCTCAGAACAGGCTGTTTAATGTGTAATATAAAATTTATGTTCCAAAGCGGCCATGTTGAAAATTTGATGACAACAGTTGTCATCTAAAGAAAGATATTTCACTATAATGGAACCTACTTTCTGCATTGACGGTCAAATTTGGCAAAGAGGTTTGAGGTTTATCATTGAAATTTACAAACAGACAACAAATTCAGGGTGATCGTAACAGCTCTTATTGAGAAATAAAAAGTACATGTACATCAGCTCTGAGAGGACTGCTGGCTTATATTGGACATATAATTGCATATATAAGTTCATAATATATCACCATGCTCCACCCGTTTAATATTTATATCTAATACATGTATAAATATGAGGCCCTTTGAGTCTGAGACCACTACTGACATAGTGGCTATAGCACTTTTTGAAATTTCATAATTTTAACCCTCTTTAGGGGTCATCTTAAACACTAATGCATAAATACCCCCACTACACCCATACTGAGCAAGAAGTTTATTGCTATGAATTTCCCATACCATTCATTTGTTAAAAAAATCTCATCTTCATTCAAACCCCTACAAATAGGGAACAAGTGTTGGGACCACTCCTGACCCCTTAAGATTGTGGAACCCAGTCATTTTTTACAAGTCTCAAACCTCCTTGACCAAACAATACTTCTGTGAATATCAAAGGCAAAATCAGTTCCTTATTTTAAAAATGTTTATTATAATGAAATGAGTCCCTTAAGTGAACCCTTAGGGAAGGGTCATTTCTAAACCAAGGGACAACTTTTGAACAAATCTAACAGAATTATAGTTAGCTAACGGACGATGGACAACAAGGCGACAGACAACGTCAATGCGTAATCGCATAAGACCTTCTAGCCTTTGGCCAGTAGAGCTTAAAAACCTAAGCTAATGCACTTTTAAATAAATTTACTTACCGACTTTGTGCCAACTGAAGATGTTTTCTTGAACGGTTGTTGCCGTGACTACTTTTTGAAACTAAAATGAAGATAAACATGCTTTACATCATTTTTAACTCATATTACCTGATTTACAAAATATGTAGATACAAAATTTTGGACCTATTTTAAACCTCTAATGTGACCTTGACCTTTGATCTTTTCATTATAACAAATATGAACCTTCCAAAGCAATAATATTACAATAGCCCTTGTTATTTAAGAAGCTAAAAAGTATATTTAAGGGAAACTTTTATTGTAGATTGAGTAAGGTTATACAGATTACACATTCTACATTGTTTTTACTTATGCCGAGTTTGTAGACACATTTCATTCATATCCAGTGAGTGGTTGCATAGAGATCTTACCTGATAAAAAACTTTAACCTGAATACAATAGCCCCACCCCTGGTGACCTATTCTTCAAAGAGTTAAGCTAAGAAAGGACAAAAGATAATCATGGTTTCCACTGCACTCAAAAACAGTGTTTATAATTAAGTATGACACCAAAGTATGATTTCAAGCAAACCAGTAAAATTCACTCCACTTCAGTTTCACATGATCAAACAATATATTCTGTAACTTACAGTTTTCATCACAGCTGCTTTCTTCAATGGTTGTTCCTTCGATACTGTCAGTCTTGAAACAACCTTCTTCAGCATAGTTCCTTTGATGCTGATGGCTGGGACATGGCCTTCTGTTTGTGCTGTATCTGGATTGTATAAAGTACAAAATTAAATCTTTAAAATTTGTATAAGAAGAGTAAGTTGTAAGCAGGTGCAGATACCGGTCTTTTAGAACAATGATTAAAATCCCCGACTGGGGATCAAACAAAAAACTATCTGCAGGAGAGACAAGCGCTCTACCACTAGATCATGGCTGTGGTACAGAGAAATAAGTGTTGGTAAAAAGATTTTCATATTAGCTCAGTACTGGCATTAAATATATAATTAATGATTTACACTGCACCCGGTCTGGTCTGAATAGCTATGTGGAAGCACGTCTGACTATAAATCAAGGGCATATGTTCGAATCCCCAAGTGGCCTAGTTTATGTGATGATCGATGGATGACAATGTGTCTCATTATTGTATCTCCCCACTGATATAAGTTAACAGTTACTTGCAAAGATGGTTTTTAAAGTACTGGTTAACATTCCAGTTTGATGAATGGTTGCATTTCAGCTGCCTGAAAGAATAAATTAATGATAAATAATGTAGATGGTTTCATTGAAGGAAAATAACATTAGCAGACTCAGTTTTATTGAGTTTGTTTGTTAACACTAAGCACCTTTTTTACGATAACAAGGGGCTTACACACTATTTTTTATCCTTGAATCCTTAATGAAAATTTGATCATCATATTACTGAATGAAATTTCCTAAAATGTTACCGCAGTATGATACTTTATTGTTTGTTTGAATATTTCAGTATTATAATTATCAATAGTTGTATTTTTTTTTAAATACATCAAAGTGAATAGATGGCTTATATTGCCTTATTATTATTTAAATTAGCATTTAGTTACATTTGTTGTTCAAACTTTAAAATTGCTTTATAAATTCATTAACCAACGCTGACAAATAGCCCTATAGGTGTGCCAATACATAACTTAAGACACACCATATATGTATATCAACCATAATAATTACAATTGCATGAAATAATAATATAAGTTGGTCAAGAATATAAAAAATACCTGAATAATTCCAACAAGAATTTAAAATATAGTGTAAGCTGTAGTTGAGATGACCCTCTGTTACAAGAGTAGTTTATCAATGTTTTACATATGGGATATAATATGCACTACTTTCAAATCATATGGTAATATTATACTAGTTCTTGTTAATGAATCTACCTGTAGCTCTGGTATCCTTCCATATTCTAAGTTGTGCCTTCTGTTTGTGCTGTATCTTGATTGTATAAAGTACAAAATTAAATCTTTAAAATTTGTATAAGAAGAGTAAGTTGTTAGCAGGTGCAGATAGCGGTATTTTAGCACAACCATGATTAAAATGACAAAAACATCAATTAATTGTTGAATACCAATAGAATTTATAGTTATACAAATTGAAACCAGAACACAATATTGTGTTTATTTTATACTGAAATAAGATGTGTGACAAATGCAAGATGTTATGCTGGGTACCGGTACATGTATAAATATGTTTATGGCACTAAGAGGCTTCACCTACATTGCTGATATGTTTTTATCTTGGCAATTATACTGTACATGTATATCAAATATGATATATTATGAATATTTTGTTCAATAGTCTATGTTTTATTTTGTCTTTGTAGTGTAGAATTGTTTAATTTTGATTACCAAATACTAAATCAGGTGATGAAGCCAATCATTGGCCAAAATCAGGTAATACTAAAACATCAACTACTAAAACAAAATATGCGGACCTGTGTCATAGTGAAGTTTTCATGAATTAAATAGACTTAAAGGACAAAATGGATTATTCTAACATACATGTATGTTCCGTTTATGTGATACGATAAAATTCAATCATTTACTGATCAGAAAGTAGTTAAAAAAAGCAGTAAATAAATGGTTAAGAATCTGTTCATGTGGCAAAGGGTTGCAGGTTGAATTACACACTCAAATACATGGCTTTTTGAAAACAACATTCAAAAGCGGTTTCACCTCTAATTTTATTTAATAATGTATTTTCATAAAGATTTGAAATTTGCAATGTTTACAGAAAATGTTATAGCTGTTTGTTCAACCCTATTGGAAATCTTTCGCAAACATCAACATAGTAAATTGTATACTAAGATTTAAACCATCCCAAAATGTATACAAATCCAAGTAAATCAAACTAATGCACATATATAAATGAACCCTTTTTTCTTTGAGTTTATATGTTTTAGCTTATGCCATTGAAATATGACCTTGGTCTCGGAGTCAATTTTCAAGGATCCCAAGAACAGAGGTTATGTTATGTTAACCGATCGTCTGTTAGCCCTCATTGGCATAAAAATGACACTAAATATACAATCAGTCAATCAATCAACCGTAACTACGAGTTGAAAAATAACAACACTTTTTTCACTAGAATCCAAATGTTTTATCAGTCCAGTATTTAAACTGTTCTGAAATTTTATGGCTGTGTAAAAATAAATTGAGGTACCACATTTGATGAAATCTGATTAAAATTTAAGCTTTTATTAGATTTACACCTCAGGTCAAGCTAACAGAAAGACACAGCAAAAAACACCATAACAAAAGTGCTACCATGGCAAATAGAGCTAAATATCGAAAGTAATACTGAAATATTCAGTGGTAAAACATTCGTGTGTAATATCAACTTACTGGTTCTGGTAACACTCGAACAAACCCACCCTTCTTTCCTTGGCGTCTTTTCTTTTCAATATCCAGACCCTTAGCTCTATTTGACATCGACCATGATCTCTCGAAGTCATTCAGAACTTTCTTTGTATCTAAAATTAATAATAATAAATTCTAGCTGCTAAAATGATAGCTCACTTGAGTACTATATATTAAACTGGTTTTTTCTAATTAAAACATATTTAAAAAAAATAAAAAAATAAAAATAAAAAAAAAATAAAAAATAAAAAAAAGAATAATTTTTTTTTTAAATAAATTAAAAAAAAAAAGTACTCGGCATCTGTATTATATTATGTAATGCAGGGTGTTAGTTGTAACTATGATCCATGTATGAGTGTCCTAGCACTTGTACTTGTTGAGAAATAGTCTAGAAACGAAAACTTGGCGTTGGAGCTAAATATAAATGTTTGACGCTGCTACCGTCGCGGCGAAACAAAAATAATGTTTTTGACTTTGTTTACCCTTTTTAGGCTCCATCCTGTACCCTTAATACAGGGGAACAAATAACAATGCTGTGAAAATATGGGCAAAAGTATGATCATCATTCCTGCACAAATTCTGGTAGGTGGTTCATGATAAGAAGATTTTTAGTGAATAAAATCCTGACTTTCATACATTCATGAAAAGCAGCTTTTCTATGTTAGGTGTACAGTGGATAATATCTCTATATCTCTATATCAAGATACAACTGCACATAAATAGACAACAGACATGGATGACAGACACTCACAAAAGCTGATCTGTGTTGCACTAAAAATATAGAGACATTTTGTGTTATATTATAAGACGGATAATATCAATACTCACCACTAATTTTTAAAACTTCTACAAGATGATCTCTGTTATCATATTTGATTGTCAACCACTGCAATATCCTTAGATGCTCACATATAGCCTTCGTTTTGACAATCCCAGTGCACCCATCCTCATCAAACAGAACCAATGCAAGAGACATGGTGGATCTGTAAATAGAGCAATGCACTCAACTAGATTTGAACCATTTGTCACAAAATGACAAACTATGATAGAGACTGATGGTCAATCCAACCAAGAAAACAAGAATTAAATTGAATAGATCTTATAACTGCAAAAAAAAAGTATCAAGTTTTAATTAAAAATAATTTTTATGCAATGGCTGCTGATATATAAAACTTATATAAAGTTTCAATCAAATAGAGTAAGTGGTAGGTGAGACTATGATGGCACATGCACACAAATCAAGGGCCATAACCATGTTCAACCAAGAGTTATCTGACTTGGTTATTGTAGTAGGTGTGGTGACTGGGAAGTATTATGTGAAGTTTTAATAAAATACTGTGAAATCATTAATTTTCATAGGCGACTGACTTTTGTTGACTTAGTGGAGGGCCTTGACAATGAAAGTAAATCCCAACTAAATGGTTGCACTTGGAAAATTTTTCTTAGTTCTTATTTTAACGAAGTAATTTTAGCACTTTTGACTCATTAAAGGGCCATAACTCTGAAGATAATGGTCAGAATTTGCTGGTTATTAAACTTGATTTTATAGAGATGCACACTTTGTGTAAGTTTGCTTGAGTTCTGATAAAGAATATTCTAGTAATTGAGCGGAAATGGTATATTTTAGCATTTTTGACTAATTAAAGGGCCACTCTGAAGATAATGGTCCTTATTGGCTGGTTATCAAACTTGGCCTCGATTTTATAGAGTTCAGTTCCAATGTAAAATATTCTAGTTATTGAACAGAAACAAGCAATTTTAGCATTTTTGACTAATTAAAGGGCCATAACTCTGAAGATAATGGTCCGTATTGGCTGGTTATCAAACTTGGCCTCAGTTTTATAGAGTTCTGTTCCAATGAAAAATACTCTAGTTATTGAACAGAAACGGGCAATTTTAGCATTTTTGACTAATTAAAGGGCCATAACTCTGAAGATAATGGTCTGTATTGGCAGGTTATCTAACTTGGCCTAGATTAATGGAAACATAACTTGATGCCGCTCATCAGCCCACCCCTGTCTGCCGACTTCGCCAATCTA
This sequence comes from Panopea generosa, assembly GCA_029582155.1. Lineage (NCBI taxonomy): Eukaryota > Metazoa > Mollusca > Bivalvia > Adapedonta > Hiatellidae > Panopea > Panopea generosa. The sequence goes on along the minus strand of JAPMAH010000025.1, from coordinate 196,504 downwards.
ATAACCAGATTTTCAACTTTGAAAAACCTGGTTAAATATCCATTGAACTTGATGTTGTTGTTGTTAGGTGTTTAGTGCCACTTTTAACATTAGACTGTGTCTATTTGAGACAGTATCCTGAGTGCTGTCACACTGGAGTATCATGCGGCAGACACATGGTATGATATCCCACCGAGTCACATTATACTGACACTGACCTAGAACTCTTCTCTAAATGCTCAGCATCAAACGAGGAAGCTTTTAGTACCAAGTCTTTGGTATGACCCGGTCAGGGACCGAACCCACGACCTTCTGCATGCGAGGTGAATGCTCTACCACTAGACCACGCTGGCACCATTTCCATTTAACTTGAGTAAAATGGTCTAGTTTTATAATGTTTGACATATTGTATTTAATATGAAAAATGACATTAAATGATGAATAAAATATTTTTAGGGTTAATGTTATATGTAGTGTCCGTAACCTAACAGTATAGTACCAAATATAACATATGTTTAATGATGTTTCCTGTGGTTCCTTCTTCAAACTTGAGCAGTTTTATTAACTTCAGACCCACTACTTCAATATAAAAACACTGTTTTGGTGTTGAGTTAACCTTCATCTTTGACCTCCAAGTACCACACAATTGTGCCCTTTTTGTGTTTTACATATCAAACAATCCTTTAAAGAAATAATTTAGCAAGCAAACATAGAAATCAATAAAGTTGATTGGATCATTCATTTTTTTGTAAGATAATATTTTTCATTAAACTACCAAAAACAAACATAAATGAATTAATTTTTGCTGCAAATATATCAAGTATATAGATCAATAAAATTATATACATGTAGTGTAAAAATTAATGAACCTTTGTAAGCTAGTGATGTTTGGAGAATATTTGACCATTTCTGTATTCAATTTATATACACTTATTGTAGGGTTTTATTACACTTTTGGCATTTCAAATTATTGGATAACTAAAAACATCAGTAAATGGAATATTGTCTAGGATACCGTACAACTGGACCACAACTAAGATATGAACGACCAGGGCTATGATACTTAATGTCCAGGGCTGAGTACAAATCACATGGGTACGAAAGGTCAAAAGAACCAAATGATGGTGGTTCGGGGAGAGTTACAATGACTTTCCAAAGACATCCGTCTCTCTTTATTCTAATGAATTGATGTTGTAAAATCGATGATGGATCAAGTGTAATAATAAATAAAGAAATAGTCACAATAATGCCAACAGCCAATGAATTATAAGTCAGCACAACAACAATAACCAGGACTGAAATTGACTGATTGATTAATTAGCATTATTTTTATGCCATTTAGGTCTTACAGATGATCAGTTTACCAAACCACTGTTTTTTACTTGGATCCTAAAAGATTATACAGTACTCCAGCACACCCCATCTCAGCAAGTAACTGATAACTGTCTCACTTGAATCAGCAGTGAGAGACAATTGATAATGAGACACAATGTCAATCATCATCATGACTGTGGCCGTGCGGGGATTCATACTTACAACCACTGGATTGATAGACAGACGCTCTACCGACTGTGCTAATCGGGCCCAGCTCCAGGAATAAAAGTGATTTTATAATGTTATCAATAACTTAGTAATCTTAATATTGGTTGTGTTGTAAAACTAGTATGAATCATCAATGGCTTAAAAAGAAGGTTAGGAAAATTAAATGTTGATAAAGTAGAATACAAGGATTAATTATTTGGCAAACTAATCAATCATAATCTGCAGGCAACTGATTTCTTGTATTTAAATGCAAGTTGTGTGTATTTTTAGATGTTTGAAAATATTTTGATAATGCAAAATGTTTTAGAATTAAAGATATTTAGGTTTGTTGTTATTTAAGCTGCATTATACAAATTTTGTAATCAGGAGTATTTCAACAATTTTAAATACAAATTCCAAGGAATGGTATTGTTTTCATGAGAATTTCAATGTAAGAATTTTGATATGTTTTTCTGAAATGAAAAGAAGTTAAGATAATTGAAAACGAAATATTGTAATATTTTGGGTGATTACACTACGTTCATTTAATCTCAGTCAGCTGCCATTCCATTTCTAAGTACGCAATGTCGATATTTCGGCGCAATGGGCCCAATGTTGATCAAAAATCAAAATAATTTGAAATCATTTATTTCAATTAAAAATTATAAATATTAATGAAATAAGTATTTTCTGACCATACTTTGCTTTTAATCCAATTAAATTTGTAATCTTTTAAACAATTTAATTTTTCATTGACATTGTACCGTGGATTATAAATATGAAAATTTATAATAACTTAAAATATTATTTTTTAGTAAACTGTAATTAATAATGTAATAAATATTTTCCAACATAAATTTGATATGTTATAATAAAAAATGACAATTTTAATTTTTCATCGACATTGCACTCAATGATGTATCGTCATTACACCGTTGGTTACAAATATGAAAATTTATAAAAACTAAAAAAAATTTGATTAAAAAACTGTAAGTATTAAATTAAATGAAATATGTATTTTCCGACCATAAATTTGATATGTTATAATAAAAAAATGACAATTTTAATTTTTCAATTAAACATTGCGACGAAATTTGATTAATTGTGATAAATTGGTTTAAAATATGTATTGATATGTTTTACATGTTATATAGTCCCTTATAATTCTTTATAGAATGTCAATTCCTGTATTTAAATAATCAACTATACATATTAATGAAATAAGTATATTCTGACAATAAATTTCTTTTACCGAATTTGATTTGTAATTAGAGTGTTGTTAGTTTGTTTTTTTAATTACAAATCAAACGTTATTTGTTAATTGCGCCTTGTTTAATCGCACACTTATGATACTTTAATCTCACCAGAAGTTTTTCACACCTGATAGAATAAGACAGTCGTGTCATCGCTTTAACTTTGAAAAATTGATCAAAAGAATCGCCATGTTAAAAAGAAAGCGAGCAGAACGATCAAGGACCCCGTCTTCTAAATGACAACGTATAAAGGATTAAAGAAATAACAAATACTGCCATCTAAGGATACAACAAGTACTGGTTCAACCCAGGAAAAAAATGGGCCATGGCAAGAGCGCCTCCTCGTTGGTGTGGCCTCGATGCCATTTATCACTACATTACTTTATTTTTATGCATTTTTGAAAATATTAATACAAGTGATGAATGGTAACAGAACGCTCTTTAAATGAAAAATTTAAACGTAACATTTTAAGTTCTTATATAATTTTCATATTTCTACCAATGGCGCAGTGACGATTCATTGTGCGCAATGTCGATGAAAAAATAAAATTATCATTTTTAATGATAACATATCAAATTTATTGTCGGAAAATACAACATTTCATTAATATGTTTAGTTGATTATTCAAATGCAGGAATTTACAAAATAATTTTTTTATCAATTTTCATATTTCAGCCAATGGTGCAATGATGATTCCTTGTGCGCAATGTCGATGAAAAAATAAAATTATCATTTTTAATGATAACATATCACATTCATGGTCGGAAAATACATATTTCATTGATAATTATACTTGATTATTCAAATAAATGATTTTACAAAATAAAATTTTAAGTTATCTTAATTTTTCATATTTATTCCCAACGGCGCAATGGCGATTCGTTGAGTGCAATGTCGATGAAAAATTAAATTGTTTAAAGATTACAAATTTAATTGGATTAAAAGCAAAGTATGGTCAGAAAATACTTATTTCATTAATATCAATAGTTTTTTATTAAAATGAATGATTTTAAAACATCACTTTTCAAGTTATTTAAATTTTTAATCGACATTGCGCCGAAAAATCAACATTGCGTAATAAAAAAGTCTTGAAATTACAAAATTTGTGTACAGCAGCTAAAATTACGATAAATTTTTCTTCACACCTCAATATCCCCAATTCAAAAGTATTTTACGTGATGCAAACATGTTTATACATCTAAAATTATATACAGCTTAAAGAAGTCAGTTGCCTATGAATTATGAAATGATTAATTTTCATATCATGAATTTAATCATGATGATGCAAGTTTTCTATACGAGTCCTTGATAAGCATAACGCGGCGTGGTCAAGTGGTAGAGTATCCGCCTCACATGTGGAAGGTTGTGGTACCAAAGACTTTAAAAATGGTACTAGAAGCTTCCTCAATTGATGTTCAGCATTTAGAGGAGAGTTCTAGGTCTGGTCGGCCCGATGTCAGTATATTGTGATTGGGTGGGGTATCATACCACGTGTCTGCGGCATGATACTCCAGTGTGGCAGTATAATCCGTCTGGGTGGGGTATCATACCACGTGTCTGCGGCATGATACTCCAGTGTGGCAGTATAATGTGACTGGGTGGAGTATCATACCATGTGTCTGCGGCATGATACTCCAGTGGGGCAGTATAATGTGACTAGGTGGGGTATCATACCACGTGTCTGCGGCATGATACTCCAGTGTGGCAGTATAATCCGTCTGGGTGGGGTATCATACCACGTGTCTGCGGCATGATACTCCAGTGTGGCAGTATAATGTGACTGGGTGGAGTATCATACCATGTGTCTGCGGCATGATACTCCAGTGTTGCAGTATAATGTGACTGGGTGGGGTATCATACCACGTGTCTGCGGCATGATACTCCAGTGTGGCAGTATAATGTGACTGGGTGGGGTATCATACCACTTGTCTGCGGCATGATACTCCAGTGTGGCAGTATAATGTGACTGGGTGGGGTATCATACCACGTGTCTGCGGCATGATACTCCAGTGTGGCAGTATAATCCGTCTGGGTGGGGTATCATACCACGTGTCTGCGGCATGATACTCCAGTGTGGCAGTATAATGTGACTGGGTGGAGTATCATACCATGTGTCTGCGGCATGATACTCCAGTGTGGCAGTATAATGTGACTGGGTGGGGTATCATACCACGTGTCTGCGGCATGATACTCCAGTGTGGCAGTATAATGTGACTGGGTGGAGTATCATACCATGTGTCTGCGGCATGATACTCCAGTGTGGCAGTTTAATGTGACTGGGTGGAGTATCATACCATGTGTCTGCGGCATGATACTCCAGTGTGGCAGTATAATGTGACTGGGTGGAGTATCATACCATGTGTCTGCGGCATGATACTCCAGTGTGGCAGTATAATGTGACTGGGTGGGGTATCATACCACATGTCTGCGGCATGATACTCCAATGTGGCAGCACTGTCTCAAGTAGACACCGTCGCGATGTGACTGAAAAATTGTTGAAAGCGATGCTAAACACCATACAACAACAACAACATTGATAAGCAAGAAAAGCAGTGACTTAATTCTCTGAAAAAGTAACTAAATGTCTTTTGTACTGTTGCATAGATTAATTATAAATCACTTGGAAACATAAAATATTCAGACATTTCCAGTTCTCTATCCACTTGAATTGCAGTCTAATACAACTAAAAAGAAATTATAATATGGTCCTTGACATTCAAAACTTTTCATCTGTATATAGTGTGCCTCACATGTTTATAATACTCTTTATTTACAATTTCCATTACTTGTTATTATCAAAACTAAATAATGCTAAATATGACTTGCTTTTCAGACTGCAAAAGCTATATTATATTAGTTCCTTTTAAGCAAATGTTAAAATGCAATTTTGTTTAAAAAAGTTTGTTGACTCAATTTATATTTTATTTAAAAATAATAATTTAATACTAAAAAATCTTCTGGCACTTCAAAGTAAACAAGTAGATAAAAAAATTTCGATAAATGATTGCAGCTGATTGTGCAGTAAACATATACACTTACTGTTGTGTGATAATCTACAAAGTGAGATATGGAACCAATGACTGTTGTTGTTAAGTGTTTATTTACCCTCACACTTAGCTCTAGGCTTTTTGGCGAGCAGGATAAGAAGATTACGATGCCAGTGGACAGCATCGGCAGGTTCACTACTCCTCCCGGTGTTGCACCACTGGCTGGATAAGATGATTATTCTCTAGGCTGGTTCTTGGCAATATGATGTTCAATCTTCCATGCTTGATCCAGTTGTTAAGATCTGTTGTCGAGTTTAAGGTTGCTGTTGACTGGGTCAATCTCAACCCGCTGAGCTTGAAGCATTGCGTTAAAGCGATTTGAGACCGAAGATTCTGGAAGATTCTAGTAGATAAGTTGATTTAAAGAAGACAGAAGATGATTCTTGAAGTCCATTTTTTAGCTAAATTGATTCTGTTGATATGGAGGTTCCCGTCAAAAGATGTTTCTTGGAGATGTAGTACTATTGTAGCATGCTGATTCTTGTTGATTATTTAAAACGACCCTTTTTAACACCACGTTAAAAACATAAAAATGATGATATGTTTAAAATCCCTCCATGTAAACGTGGAGGGACCGTGACCCACTTAGAAGGCTGGAGCTTGCCCAGGAGACGTCCGTCCTGCTCGACAGCCGCTTGAAGAGTGTGGAACCAATGACTGAATATTTTGGCAGTACCGTATATCCTCGGCCATAAGGCGAGTCGGGCCATAAGTCGAGGGGACTTTTTGACCTTCAGATCTCAGTTTTTTGCATTGACCCTTCCTAAATCCGCTAAAACAAAAGCAAAATAATAAAAAATAAATAAAAAACGAATTATACGGGACGAAAGTAGAACACTCATAAAGTAACCGTAATATCATTTATTCAGTTATAGATACACCCGTTGTAAACTAGAGTTACGCCCCTTTGCATTTGAAGCGCCGTATACCTCCACATCTTAAACGGTAATGTTGACTGTTTCAATTAAATTTCGAAGGCATTAAACCGCTAAAATCAATATAAATCATGCAAATGTCTGTTTCTATGCAATTTCTTTTCATTCTCCACCGGTACCGACAGTAAAACTGGCAAGTATACGTCACAAAACGTATTTCAAAAAGTTGGTGTCATTGTTCATATAGACTGTTGCTGAAACTGAAATTCGACGTTCAAAACTTCAGTAGGAGCTGACCGTTGGTAAAAAAAATCATCACTCGGGACTAGGACGGGGCCATAAGTCGAGTAGGGATTCAGAGAGTGATTTGTGAGTCTGAAAAATTTGACTTATGGCCGAGGATATACGGTATATGATTGTGATTTTAAATCCTACAAAGTACCATCCAATCATATTTGAGAGATTTACAGTTAACCAGTAGTTCACCATCAATCATAAGTACCTTCTGACAGCCCCAGTCAAGGAACTTTCTTATGAAATAAACAGCATGTCACACATGCCCACTAGATGTTACATAACAGGAAATACAAATTAGTGACCCTGTCCTTGACTGCATGAGGTATAGATATTGTATGTGCCAACTATGTATACTAATTAAAGTTATTTTAATTTGTTGACCAAACATTAACCCCATAGCTTTTAAATTTAGTTTTTTTTTTTTTAAAAACTTTATAATTTAGTTATATAATCTCTTGATCAATATACTAGAATGTAACTTTATCAATTTATATCAGAATGCAATTAAGTTTTTGTCTATATTAGTGACTTGATTACACAAATTATTTTTAATATGTCTCTGCCTGTACATTAAATTGACTAGTGTAGAACCCCTGCCTTACAACAATCCTTCTTTCATATAGACCTTGGTTCTGTTTCATTTTTATTAAATGTGTTATTGCTCAATCAGTGTCAATGTCTCTTTTAATTTGAGAACTGGTTGGATTTGATTGTTTGTTCAGAGTTGTCTTCATTCACACTTGGAAATAATCCTCCTTTAATTTGCAAAGCCTGACCCAATTGGCTCAGTCGGCATCTCACTATATAATATTAACTACTACCATACATTGCCGCTTCATCAAAACACCCACATTTGTAAATTGTCCCTATTCTACATTACTAATAATTATAATGAATTTTATACAGTTCTAAGTAAAGTGTTATAGGCACAAACAGACATATATAGAGAGATTCCAACACAACAATCAGGATTGGAAAATGTTTTACAGAAGCATTACCTTTATTTCTCTGGTGGCCAGTCTGAATAAAGATATACGTATCGCCATTACTAGACCCTCGTATACAAGTATAAGTGTGCTCCTTGCTTAAACAGTCACAAGTTCTATATACAGTCAGACCTGTTGTAAGCAGTCAGTCAAGGGAAGGGGCAAAATTGACCTTTTAAGAAAGACTGCTGCATAATACAGGTTAATTCACTTTGAAAGCAAAGAAATGGGAAATAAAAAATATGGTTTCTTAAGACAGATGGGTGCTTACTAGAGGTGGCCACTTACATGTAGGTTTAACTGTATGTTGCTCATGTTTGATTGTTTAGTGTAAATACACCTGTAGTTAAACGACACACAATGTTCTATTTTTTTCATGTTCACACATTGAATTAATCGTTACAAATGTGAAGTTACAACCATGCAGAGATAATGATATCAGATGGTATTACTCTGAAATACTGTCTGAAACTTATTATTTAAGAAATTATAAACAGTTTTGAGTGTTGTCATGCTAGTTAAAATATGAATAAAAAACTCTCTTTAACAGTACAAATTATATAAGCTGGGCTCGGTTAGCTCAGGCGGAAGTGTGATTGGCTATCACTAAAGTCTGCGTGATGATTGATATACCACGTTGCGTTTCATTGTCATTTGTCTCTCACCACTGATTCAAGTGGGAAAATTATCAGTTATTGAGGAGATTGATATGTGCAAGTACTGGTTAACCATCCAGTATTCTAGGAAAGAGTGGTTCGGTTATCTGATCGTCTGTTGGTCCAATATGGCATAAAAATAATGCTAAATATTCAAACAAACAAAACAAAACACAACAAATTTATATTTTCTTAAACTTAGGATAAAAGCCAATAAAATAAGAAAATATATGTACCAGTAAGTTTTTTTTTGTCACTGGCCACAAGTCTGTGAAATAGGATGACTTACAAAAAAGAAACAATATAATTTTCAGGAAAAGTGTTGTGTGAGCAAATTTTGAAATTGCTGTGCTACCCTTTGGCTAGGCATCTGACCTGAAGGGTCATTTTTGTTGTTTCCTTGGTCACTATAGGTATGCCTGTATAATGTGTTGTCCACTTTACAAATGTTCAAAGGAGTTAAACCAGTGGGACTTGATACCTGCAGAACTGCAGAGTTACAGCAAATTCTATCATATTACTCAATTTGTCGCTTCTTACTACATGCATAAGCCACAGTGATCCTATTCTTGCCATCACTCATGGCTCCCTGGAACCACACAAGGATAGATAATAAAACACAATAGTGAACATGACAAAAAATGATAAAATGAACATGACACCCATTTGGAGGATTCCTACCCCTCGGGCCTTGATGAAGGATGCTTTATCTCGGGTCAGTGTACTTAAAGTGATCAGGAGGTTTTCCTGTTATATTTTCCATATGATTGTGTGTCACTTTGTCTCTGTGATGGTTGGCCATGAACATTGTTTTTCAGTTGTGAATTTCCCACCTCTGAATATGTGGGGAAGTAGTTAGTGACTTGCAGAGATAAGGTGTGTTAAGTACTGATCAACTGCCAAGTGACTCCCAGGGATGATGGTTAGGTGTGCTGACTGTCCTTGTATAACTGAAATACAGTTGGAAAAAAAGGCACAAAATATAAATACAAAAAAGCAAAAAAGGTTGTTTGTTGCTTAAAAGTGTGTTTGAAATAAAAGCTGTAGTCAAAAATTTTGATAATAAAATAACTTCTGTAACCTGAGAAAAAGTTCCACTATGAGTCTTGATAATGAGTCTTCAGTTAAATTGTTTTGTGATTTTAGAGTTGAGTAGAAAATTCAATCTTAACTTAAAATATCAAAATCTTTGTCTCTGGTTTTACAGGTAGAACAGCTGTCCCAAAGAGATGTCCTGGAAGCTGAATCTGTATCGTGGTTACATCGCCATCTGTCATCCAGACAACCATCATCTAAACATGGTAACTATGGTAATGTACTCTCTGCATACTAAGCATGTGTTGTATATTTTTGTTCGGTGGTAGAAACTTGAGTTTCCATTATACCCTATGTCAAACAATCTATGGTGTGTTGTTGAGGCCATTTTATTTTATTGGGATTTTTATCAATTCTCGCATTGGAAAAAAAGGTTCAAAGTTAATTTTGTTAAGTGTTGTTATTCAATTTAGTTTTCATCGATTGTAAAACAAACTAGAAACCAAATTGCTTGATGTCTTCTTGATGCAGATGAAATGGTGACTTTGAGCGTGATTTGTCTAAGTTGTAAAAAGTTGTTTCACAATCGATGTAAAATAAATAAGTTTAAGATGAAATGATTTAGTCAAGGACACAACACATGGTGCTTATGAGGATTAAACCCACCACCCACTGATCTTAGGACCATTATTCAACCTCTACTAAAGCTGCTCCATATGGTAAAAATGCTTGTCTATGTCAGTGTGGGGTTTACACATCTTATATCTACAGTCAAACCTCCCGTAAGCAGCCAGTCATGGGAAGGAGCAAAATTGGCCTTTTAAGACAGGTTGTTGCTTAATATGGGTTAATTTACTGAGAAAGCATAGAAATGGGAAATAGAAAATATAGTTGCTCAAGACAAGTGACTGCTTAATAGAGGTGGCCACTTACACAGGTTAGACCGTATATTGTTTCAATCAAAGATAATACAGAGGTCGAAACAGTACTAATGTATATATTATGTTATATAATTCATACAGGCTTTCTGTTCAGAATGGAATGAAAACAAATATGTATACCAGCATTAACATTAACACATTGTTCCTTTAACTGAGCCCTAAATTATAATATTGTTTGTTTGTCATCAAGTAAGCACACTTCCATATTGAGATGTCATTGCAGCAGAAACCCAAACAGTCTGCTGTGTATTGATCTAGATTTATTTTGCAGTCAAAGGTCAAGGTCATATAGAACATGGTTACCATAGTCAGAGGAAAAAACTGTCATGTATAGAAAACTGATCAAAAGTATCAGACTATATTGCCAAACTATTAATCATGCATTCTATATGTACGCATAAATTATATTATAATGTTCATTTACCTATTCAACAATAATTTAGTTTTGTAGCGATCTTTTAAAATTATTTAATGTGGGAAGCTGATATAAGCAGCGGGGCCTCCAATGTGTAAATAGTTGCCTAAATACATAACATCTCAACATAATATAGAAAATGAACAATTTACTCTGAACTTCCACGGGTGTTACAGTGGTTATATTTCAGTGAAATCGAAATATGTATTAACAACATTTGTACTTTATCAGTCAGACTGAGTTAACTCAGTTGATAGCATGCCTGACTATCAATCTATGGGTTGAGAGTTTGAGTCCCGGCCCGGTTACAGTCTCCCTTCTGAGTGATAGACAACATTGTGTATGGTTTAATATATGACTTAAAAGGCATATGATGGATTGATTGAATATGTTTAAGTATTGAGGGCTAATAGATGATCAGTTAACCTAACCACTATTTCCTGGGATCCTTGTAGGTTAACCAATACTCTAATATCCATCTGTGCAAATAACTGATACCTTTCCCACTTGAATCAGCAGTGAGATGAATTACAATTCAAGGTTATTGATTTAAACATGTGACAAAAATGTTATACTGTTATTATCTAAGCTCTAGTACCTTTAAAAACTAATCAAGACTAAAGTTGATTGTTTTCTTTTTGACAAAAATCGGTTGCCAACGATATCTGATGACCTTTCTCATTGGAGTGACATATTTACCCAGAGACAGCACCATTACCAGTTTATAGTAAACCATTATGACACACATGCTGCCCAAGACCAGGTAAGTATTGCCATGGAAACAGCATTATTACAGTTTATAGTTAGTAAGGGAGTATGAAGAACATGCTGCCCATAATGTAGTATGAAGTGTTGCCATGGAAACAGTTTCATTTATTTATTAGTTTATAGTAAATCATTAAGACACACATGCTGCCCAAGACCAGGTTAAATATTTCCATGGAAACAGCATTATTACAGGTTATAGTTAGTAACGGAGTATGAAGAACATGCTGCCCAAAATGTAGTATGAAGTGTTGCCATGGAAACAGTTTCATTTATTTATTAGCTCATAGTAAATGATTTTGACACACATACCGCCAAAAACCAGGTAAGTATTGCCATGGAAACTGACTATGACACACGTGCTGTCGATGTGCACTACGACCTGATACTGGTGACAGTATTGACTGAATTTTCTGGTTGGGTTATTGGTAGAATACTGATGATTCCTGCAAGACATGGGTTCATCTCTGATAGTAAAACTGCTGTTCTGCATTAGAAGGACTACAATTAATTTATTTGATGTCCTAAGTGTGACTGGATGATGTTTCATGCCATGTGTTTGATTGACTCCGTGCCCGTTACCTATCAATTATGATAGCATGTGTGTGTTTAATTGCAGCAAAATAACCATTCCATGCTGGGTGTCAATGCTTCAGTCCAGGCCATTATACACTTTGGCAAGATTGCTCGGAAACATAATTTATCTGGAGTGTGCCTTGACTCTCTTAGCAGGTTGGTGAGCATATTGTCCCACAAACATGTTTGTTACCTATAACTGAATTAATTTGCATTCCCACTGCAATCTATGTAGATTTACTGCATTTCATTACCAAATGAAAAACACTTGCAGCTGAGCGGAGCTAAAAGGACCAGTTTGCATTTCATTGTTTGCATGATTTTATTTTGCTGGTGAGACGTCACATTGTCATAAGTTTCACGTGACATTTGCAGTAAGTTGTCCTACAAATGCATGCACTTACAGTATGTTGACATAGTTTAAGATAAAAGCTTTATTGAAAGTATCTAAATATGGCTATTAGTTGAGATAAAAGCTGTATTGAAAGTATCTAAATATGGCTATTAGTTGAGATAAAAGCTTTATTAAAGGAATCTAAATATGGCTATTAGTTGAGATAAAAGCTGTATTGAAAGTATCTAAATATGGCTATTAGTTGAGATAAAAGCTGTATTGAAAGTATCTAAATATGGCTATTAGTTGAAATAAAAGCTGTATTGAAAGTATCTAAATATGGCTATTAGTTGAGATAAAAGCTTTATTGAAAGTCTCTAAATATGGCTATTAGTTGAGATAAAAGCTGTATTGAAAGCCTCTAAATATGGCTATTAGTTGAGAAATAGTTGTATTTAGTGTCTCAAAATCATTGGAGATAAAAGTTTATTCAAAGTCCCAAAATTTGTCTATCACCGATAATAAAATTTTATTCAATGTCTTAACTATAATTATTGGAGATTTAATTTTATTCAAAGTATCAAAATATGGCTATTATTGGAGATTAAAATTTTATTCAATGTCTTTAAAATTGTCATTGGAGATTTAAGTTTTATTAAATGTCTTGAAAAGTCTATCAGGTTTTATTCAAAGTATCAAAGAATGGCTATCTTTGCTGGAGATAACGTTTTATTCATTGTCTCAAAATATCACTATCATTGGTGATTTAAGTTTTATTCAATGTCAAAACTATAACTGAAAATTAAAGTTAACTGAATTTCTTAAAATATGACTATCACAGGAGGTTACAATTTTATAATATGCATTCATGATGATTTACACCTTTATATCTATGTGTCCTATGCATTCATGATGATTTACACTTTTATATCTAGGTTTCCTGTGCATTCATGATGATTTACACTTTTATATCTATGTGTCCTATGCATTCATGATGATTTACACTTTCATATCTATGTGTCCTATGCATTCATGATGATTTACACTTTCATATCTATGTGTCCTATGCATTCATGATGATTTAAACTTTTATATATATGTGGCCTTTGCATTCATGATGATTTACACTTTCATATCTATGTGTCCTATGCATTCATGATGATTTACACTTTTATATCTATGTTTTCTATGCATTCATGATGATTTACACCTTTATATCTATGTGTCCTATGCACTCATGATGATTTACACTTTCATATCTATGTGTCCTATTCATTCATGATGATTTACACCTTTATACCTATGTGTCCTATGCATTCATGATGATTAACACCTTTATACCTATGTGTCCTATGCATTCATGATGATTTACACCTTTATACCTATGTATCCTATACATTCATGATGATTTACACCTTTATACCTATGTGTCCTATGCATTCATGATGATTTACCCTTTCATATCTATGTGTCCTATGCATTCATGATGATTTACACTTTTATATCTATGTGTCCCATGCATTCATGATGATTTACACTTTCATATCTATGTGTCCTATTCATTCATGATGATTTACACCTTTATACCTATGTATCCTATGCATTCATGATGATTTACACCTTTATACCTATGTATCCTATGAATTCATGATGATTTACACTTTTATATCTATGTGTTCTATGCATTCATGATGATTTACACCTTTATATCTATGTGTCCTATGCATTCATGATGATTTACACTTTCATACCCAACTTTCAGTTTCATCCACTCTAGAAAAGTCGATATATTTTTTATATAGAACAAAGAAGGGCCAATTTACTTTATTACTAATATCTCAAATAAGAATGGCAACATCCTTTAACAACAAACGAAGTATTGAAGCTTAAACCCTCCCCGATTTTATGATCTTTTTTTCATAATTTACAAATAAAAACATTTTGGTCCTTTTTGCAGTTAACGTAAGTCACCTGTATTCCATATATGTTCTATATAAAAAAGGTTAAAAATCAATGAAACATTTTTTTAATTACCTAAATAAACACATTTTTAAACAAAATTTGCTTTCACAACAAGTGGATTAAAACAGTAAAATGTCTCATCTTTCTGAATATATATTTTTTTATGAAATATATAAAAAATATTTTGGTCCTTTTTAACTTTTTTTAACAGTACCATAACATTTTTAAAGCATTTTTGTGCATGAAAATTGATATGTATTGATGGTATAAGAACTTATCGATTACCACAGTTTAGTTTATTGGGGTCATAAAACTCTAGCGTCATAAACCAATAGGCTTATAAAAATAGGTTATATTTTAGAGATCATTGTGTTTTATAGTTTTGATGGTTTTTATTTTTTAGTTTAAGTTTTTTTCACTATGATTTTAATTTTAAAATTACATAAATATGAAGTAAACATCTACGAAATTAAAAAAAAATGAATTAGATCATAATATGAAACTCTTTTTATTACTCGATAAATTAAAACATAAAAAGTATATATATTATAACAGTTTTTATTAATTTGGATTACAAACAAATAAACGTGTTTGTTGTTGTTAACTGTCAAGTATTTATTAAAGCGAAGTAACTGTTTTGTTATCGTTATGAAAACAAACCTTACTGTTTTTGAAACTTAGCACTTGTTTTTAACATTGTGTTTAATTACCACCTTTGTTGGGTGACTATGTCTAGTGTCTTATTTGTTAATTGGCATTTTACAGGTGTTCTTTTAGACTTTAGACAACAATGCAGAATAAACATATTGCTATATAAACAAATATTTGGTACATGTTGTTGTTGTTGACACTTAGTACCTGTTTGTGACACTGTATGCTCAACATGCCAAATTGATTTGGTACAATCGGCTGTGTATGAACCTAGATATCGAAGAGAAATAACTTATTTTCCAGTATCGAGAAGATATGGTACTTTAACATGTATTTCAGGGTTTCCAATTTTTATGCCGATTACACTTCATCAATCCTAATTGGCCTATCGTAAATTATTATTGATATGTGTGTATAAAAGTATAAATGAATAGTAAATTTATAGTGGTTTAATATCTCATTAATCGTTTATTGTCTTTAATGAAAGGTCAAAATAGCTATGTTATGTAATAATGTTATTGCGTCTGTCTGCGTGTTCTTCCTGTATTATTTTCTAATCGAGTCTTTCTCTTTTGTCCTCTCTTTCTCTCTCATTCTCTCTCTTTATTCCTCCTTTGTCTATATCTCTTTCTCTCTATCTTCTCTCTCATTCTTTCTCTAAGACTCTCTCTCTTTCTTTCTCCCATTCTTTTTCTCTCTTTCCCACTAATTGGCCTATCGTAAATTATTCATTGATATGTGTGTATAAAAGTATAAATGAATAGTAAATTTATAGTGGTTTAATATCTCATTAATCGTTTATTGTCTTTAATGAAAGGTCAAAATAGCTATGTTATGTAATAATGTTATTGCGTCTGTCTGCGTGTTCTTCCTGTATTATTTTCTAATAGAGTCTTTCTCTTTTGTCCTCTCTTTCTCTCTCATTCTCTCTCTTTATTCCTCCTTTGTCTATATCTCTTTCTCTCTATCTTCTCTCTCATTCTTTCTCTAAGACTCTCTCTCTTTCTTTCTCCCATTCTTTTTCTCTCTTTCCCACTAATTGGCCTATCGTAAATTATTCATTGATATGTGTGTATAAAAGTATAAATGAATAGTAAATTTATAGTGGTTTAATATCTCATTAATCGTTTATTGTCTTTAATGAAAGGTCAAAATAGCTATGTTATGTAATAATGTTATTGCGTCTGTCTGCGTGTTCTTCCTGTATTATTTTCTAATCGAGTCTTTCTCTTTTGTCCTCTCTTTCTCTCTCATTCTCTCTCTTTATTCCTCCTTTGTCTATATCTCTTTCTCTCTATCTTCTCTCTCATTCTTTCTCTAAGACTCTCTCTCTTTCTTTCTCCCATTCTTTTTCTCTCTTTCCCACTAATTGGCCTATCGTAAATTATTCATTGATATGTGTGTATAAAAGTATAAATGAATAGTAAATTTATAGTGGTTTAATATCTCATTAATCGTTTATTGTCTTTAATGAAAGGTCAAAATAGCTATGTTATGTAATAATGTTATTGCGTCTGTCTGCGTGTTCTTCCTGTATTATTTTCTAATCGAGTCTTTCTCTTTTGTCCTCTCTTTCTCTCTCATTCTCTCTCTTTATTCCTCCTTTGTCTATATCTCTTTCTCTCTATCTTCTCTCTCATTCTTTCTCTAAGACTCTCTCTCTTTCTTTCTCCCATTCTTTTTCTCTCTTTCCCACTAATTGGCCTATCGTAAATTATTCATTGATATGTGTGTATAAAAGTATAAATGAATAGTAAATTTATAGTGGTTTAATATCTCACTAATCGTTTATTGTCTTTAATGAAAGGTCAAAATAGCTATGTTATGTAATAATGTTATTGCGTCTGTCTGCGTGTTCTTTCTGTATTATGTTCTAATCGAGTCTTTCTCTTTTGTCCTCTCTCTCTCTCTCTCTCTATTGCTCCTCTGTCTATATCTCTTTCTCTCTCTCCTCCTCTCTTTCGCTCTCTTCTTTCTCAACAATGTCACAGATAGTACATATAAACTATTTTGAATAGAAAATTGATTATGTTATTAGTTCAGCAAAACTTAAACTAGAGTAATTCCTCTAATTTAAAATACCCCCGAGGCAGGGCAATAAAACTCGACCAATATCGATTTATTAATTAACTGACAATGTATCACGCATCGCTGCGTTTTATAGACCGGCACTAAAAGATTATCAACACAGGATTACAAATAAGGAGCGTAACTTTAACGATACAAACATTTGAATTATGTCCCTTGATTTTTGATTAGGTACCGAAAGTTGGACATGCATATCTATGCATTCTTGATATTTTACACTTTCAGATCTATGTTTACTCTGCATTATTGGTAACTTATACCTCTATTTAGCAGCCACATTTGTTTTTTTCCACTTCTATGCTTTTAGAGCAAATTCACCTGTATTACACATTAACCTGTCTTAAAAGGCCACTTTTGCTCCTTTCTTTGACTGACTGCTTAAAACAGGTTTGACTGTAGTTTGTTTGAGTGTGGTACATAATCATTAGTCCTCCACCAGTGTCACCAGAGAGTAGGTTTTCTCCTCTGTTTGTCTGGTGTCCAATGTCCCTCAGGAAAGATCACTCAAACAATATCCATTCCAGATTTGTGAAACTTTGCATGTCGATAGTGGGCATTAAGGAGATGATGCAGGTCTATTTATTTTGTGAAGTTGGACAAAAATTATGGTTGCTATGGCAACAAAATTGGAAACCTGTGTTTACACAAAAAAATCTAAGCTACATTTGCGAAACTTCACATGTGAATAGGGGACAATAAGGAGAAATAGAGGTCAAGAAGAAGATCATACCAATCATTTTATTACTTTTTTCAATCAGACAAAAATGGCATTTGCTATGGCAACAAAATTAGTAAACCTGTTAAACAGGTAGGGTACTTATGTATTATACTTGCAGTATGCCAGTTTCTCATGTTTATATTACTTGGAAATATATAAAGAAATGATCTATATGTACAAAGTTTCAAATAAGATGCATTTTTACTAGTGTTGTTTGGATTAATTGCCAAAGTTTTACAAAATGCCACAATAAAATTGCCTGAATAATCAACGGTGGATTTTTGATTGTCAATCAATTAAACTAATGAAATTGTGCAAGAGTTGCCGTTCTTCCTTATAATTAAGTTGAATGCTGATTGGATGAAAATTAAGCTAGACAGCCAATCAAACTCACATATGCCAACTTACCAACATAACTGACAAAGGCAAAGAAGAATGACAGTCATTCTCTAATTTTTTTTAAGGGAAAAATAAAAAGAACATACTCCTGGGACCATCTGGGTTATTACATATAGAACACCTATTGTAATTTCAGTGGTTTTTTCTCAGCTTTTTGGGAAATAAAAATAGATAAATCCAAGTTGAAAAGAAAAAGGTAAGGGATGGGACTCAATTTTAGGGGCTGGTCAGGTAACCCTAAACACAGTTATTTTTTGTTTGACCTAGAATATAAATATCTCATGATGTCTTCCTGCAGATTGGGTAGATTCATTTCTCTTGATTTTACAGGAATTTATACTGTGCCAGCTAGAAAATATGTCAATTTCAATTATACTACATGAAAACACCTACAATCAGTGGAAGTAACAGCTTCATTTTATTGCTTAACTCTCAACAGCTCATTAACTTGCCATTCTGTGTGCAAGTATTGATAATCTACTCAGGGACTTTGAAAAACACCACTTACATACAGGAAATTTTAGTGCAGAAACTGTCATTCGATTTCAAAGAAAGTTTATATACGTTAGGAGTGTCATCTCTGTCTTCTACTTTTAAATTTAATGACTGAGACTTGAAATTTTGATGCATTTTTTTCCATTTTTCGAAGTTACCCACAAAAGTGAAAACTTACAGGCATCAGTAACTAGTGCATCAATGTGGTCAGCTACCACCATTGAGACGAGCTCTCTGATTGACTGAAAAAAGTATAGGGATGTTCAGGGCATATATTTTATAGTAAGCTTAATTCTGGTTGGATGAAAATGTGAAACTGGCAAATGATCACAATAAAATATAAGTTTATCATGTTTGTGTCAATAAAAAATTAGAATTATGTTTCTGTGACTGACTAAATTCATTTTATCAAGGAAACTGCATGGAAAGTAAAATACTTCAGGGGGCAAAAAGTGGTAAAAAGTGGTACTTTTGACCCCACTTTGGGTACATTTTTATTTGAGTCTAGGACAGTACTTTAATATGATATAGGACTTTTTGGTCCGCCAATGTTAGAAAATGTGAAAATTTGGTCTAACGTTATAATGTAAGTCTATGGAAAACGCAATGGTGGTAGCTGACCATGTATCAAGGCAAATGTTTCATACACTCTTTATAATAAATGACACCTGTGAATTTTTTTTCAAATTAGGAATGAAATGCGGACTCTGCATATGTTACAGGACAGGAAAAATATGCAGTCAGTCCGCGACTGGAATCCGGGACCTTTTGTTTACTGAGCTGGCCAGACTGCTAAATATGAGTTCTCTCTAAATTGGTTATATACAAACTATGGCAGTCATATTCCCCCTCAAATATGGAATTTAGTCTGAACTCTGAAGGGACACTGTGATGTATAGAGGATCTGTAAGGGTCTTTACATAGGAATACTATGGGAAAATGGAAAACTTCATTGTTTTGTTCATTTGGGTAAACATGTTGTTTAATTTGAGATCTACAGCATTGTCTAGTAACATAAATTTGATTTTGTTCAATAAAGAGGATTGAACTTCCATAAACCGCCAGTGGGGGATGGGGCAATAAGGTTAAAATTGGGAATTTTCACAAATTTCCTCTCAATAACCTTTCAGTCAAACTAGTTCATATTTGACATAAACTATCCTTATATCCATGTGTATATTAAAACTTCTTTTTAAAATTTTAATCATTTCTGCTCATCACAAATTGCTAACAGTGGGTGATTGAAGTTCTGACAAATTAAGGGGCTGGGTTGTATAAGGGTTCTGTACTGGGGACTATATTTTTTTTACATGGTATGGGAATTTAAAGTTTTTCCTTTTCATACCAATTAAGTTTTTGTTCAGTATGGGTGTGGTGGTGGTATTTATTTATCCGTAAGTTGTTAAGACGACGACCCCCCCCCCCCCCCCCCCCCCCAAAGAGGGTAAATATCATGTAAATACAAATTTGCAGTATCGTTTGATGCAGATCCACCCATGATTGAACTTGGAAAGGGATGTAACTCTGGCTAATAACTTTCTGCTTTCAACAGTTTTTATCAGTACATAAGATTAAAAACAAAACAAAATTTTATTTGCATTTTTAATGGTTTTCATTCAATCTGTCGAAAGAATTGTTGTTGTATGGTTTGTAGAGTTGCTTTTAATAATTTTTCAGTCATATTGCGGTAGTGTCTACTTGAGATAGTATACTGAGCACTGCCACGCTGGAGTATCATGCCTCGGACACATGGTATAATACACCACCCAGACACAAATTATACTGGCACCGGGACGACCAGATCTAGTTATGTGTCCATGATCAGTTCATTCATTTGTCCATCATACAATCACTTCTGAAGTGATCTTGTTTTTAATATTTTACAGGAGTAAAACTTTTTTGTTGTAAAAAATTGGTTTCTGACCAACAGTGAGAGCATTCATGTCAACAAACACATTTTAGTTAAGTTACACATGAAAATATTGTAACACCCCAGGATGAAGCAGAACAGCTGTTAACCTGCCAATCATATGTTAAACTGCCCGTTGAATTACCTAATTGGATAGAAACGATTATATGGTTATATCGCTGTAGTGCTATCATGATTCATCCTGTAATTCTGAGACAGGATATAAAAGTACATGTTACTCTGTCAGACGGCAGTTTTGAGTTAGCAGTTAGAATGGGTTAGGAATGAGAGTCAGTAGTTGGTAGTTAGTTTTAGAGTGGGATTCTGTGGAAGTTAGGGTGGTGGAACTATGTAGACTTTAGGGCTGAGCTTAAATAAAAACTATACGATCACACGTGGAATTATATTAAAATGTAGAAACTTATTAACATAATACTATACATTTGTTGCAGAACTTATAATATCTTAAAATGTAGAAACTTACTTTGCCTTATGATTATTTAATCACAATGGCAGACATGGTGCTACAATATGAGTAAAAATATTTGAAAAAAAAATACTTTGATGTTTCTTTTGAATTTTATGTATATGGCATCAAAAATAATCTATTACATGATTTACTCTTTGATCCTCCATGGCTGAGTGGTCTAAGGCCAGTACTCAAGATCACTTACCTTTCATCGCTAAGGTCATAGGTTCGAGTCCTGCTAGCTCCATAAACTTTATGGGAGAAAGTTTGCCAGTTATTTGTGGAAGGACAGTGGTTCTATTCAGATTCATTCTGAGGTCTTCCTCCACCAATAAAACTAGAATGTCGTTATATAACCTAAAATGTGTTGAAAATGGCGTTAAACCCCTTTAATTTTTTTTTAATTTAAAAAATGATTTACTCATTTAATTTCAGTTCTTGGAAAATTCAAAACTTGAAGAGGAAGAGGAACTGGAAGACAAACAGGAAATAGATCGAGAGGAGGCATCGAACCAGGTCAACGAGTCCTTGTCCACTGCTGAAGATCTGGCAAAGAAGCTGAATGACCTTAATCAGGACATCATAGAGTGGCTTGTCAACTATGCCAACACCAAGGTCAGCAACAAGTGAGTGAACACTTATATTCTGTATAAAAAATAGTGCCGTTTGTTACTTGTTTAAACATAAAAAATAGTGCATGCATTTCTTACTTGTTCAAACATAGAAAATAGTGCTTTTGTTATTTCTTCGAACAACATATAATTATACCATTTTGTCATTTGTTACTTCTTCAAACATAAAAAATTATAAATGCCATTTGTTACTTCTTCTAACATCATGTATACCGTTTTGTCATTTGTTACTTTTTCAAACATAAAAAATAGTGCCATTAATTTTTTACTTCTTCAAACATAAAAAATAGTGCCATTTGTTTCTTCTTTAAACATCATATATACCGTTTTGTCATTTGTTACTTCTTCTGACATATAAAGTGTCATTCAGGTTCATTCTTCAAGCATCATATTTAGTGTCATTTATGAATTATTCAAATTGATTAAATATCATATATTTAGTGTCATTCATTAATTATTTAGAATGATTAAATATCATAAAATTATTTAGTGTCATTTCTTGAAATGGATGATTGTGTGGTGTTTAGCCATTGCTTTGAAAAGTCTTCAAGTCTTATCACAATAGTGTCTGCTGAATATTGTTAATTAAGTGATGCCACACTGGAATACACTGAGAGACTGTACAAAACGCAAACTCCAATTAAGCATTTCTTGGATGAGTTGGAAAGATGCATTATCACTCATCGGCCACCAATGAGAAATGTTAATGAGCTTTCTCACACCTTGGTTCCAGAGTGAAACACCATTCCCTAGCAATGTATTGTAAATATTGTACTTTCAGTCATGCGGCGATATGTGCTGCTTGCATTGCTGTAAGTGGTAGTTACACCCAGCTTCTCATAGGAAAGTTGATGATTTGGGTTGTGGCTGTTTGAAACATTATTCCAGAAATTGCTAATATTTTCTAATAAATTTCACTTGATTTGTTAGGCCTGGGTGGATGTTCATTGTTACCAATTTTTATTTTGTTTATTTTACATAGTCCCACTTTTTTTCATTTTTAAAGTTGCTCGGTGTATAACTTTCCAGACACATGATAAGATAGCACACCCAGACACCTGGCTCCTGCTTCACCAACCTATACTTAACTACTTAAAAACTCAAATCTAAGTAAAGCAGTCAAGTGATCATGATTTTAGACTGGTTCCAGTAAAAAAAATTTTTAGAACATGATTGATTATCTAATAGATAAATAACAAGGCAAAACTTAAATAAGTTTTTATGTATTAAAGTGAAATGTTTTTGAAACAGAAGCCAGGTGAATGTGTTGTAGAAGTTTGCTGACAGTGTCTAGCGCCACACAAGAACAATTTTCTTGTCTTTGTTTGACTTGGCCAGGATCGAACCCACAACCTTCCCTTTATTTTAAGATTTTCACAGTTGACCGACATTGTATTTGTTGTTTATACAAAGGTAGTAAAGTAAAATCAGTTCTAGAAGCATAACATTGGACCTAGAATATGAGAGTTTCGGGGTCAATCCTTGCAATGAATTTAAGCAAATATACTTTGCCTAAGTTGAAAAAACTTGATTTGCAAATGATGAAAATGAATAAGTTTGAACTTAACTAAAGTACTGTGTTAGTATATGACATTAACTATTAATAAATCTCACATATTTATATCAAACATTCTATGTACATGTATATTTTCATTGGACAAACTTTAATTAATTTTGTTTAATGATTCTGTTTTGTTATATACTTTTGCTAGAAACCCCAATATGATGAATTATGACAAGTAAGTGTCACATGATGATCACATGATGTATTTACCCAGTCACTTTTGCTGGTTTTGGTGACATGATGTATTTACCCAGTCACTTTTGCTGGTTTGGTCACATGATGATCATATGATGTATTAACCCAGTCACTTTTGCTGTTTTTATCACATGTGTTTTGTCTGTTTTAATTTAATTTCACTTATTTACTGGTGAGGATATCTGTTCTATTTTTGAATTTGGTGTTTACATGGTATATATTATATACAGTCAAACCTGTCTTAAGCAGCCAGTCAAGGAAAGGAGAAAAAGTGGCCTTTCAAGACAGTTGGTTGCTTAATACAGGTTAAATTGCCCTGAAAGCATAGAAATGGGAAATAGCAATTGTGGCTGCTTAAGACAAGTGGCTGCTTAATACAGGTGACTGCTTATACAGGTTTGACTATATATATTTAGAAATTAGGCCAACTTTTAACAAATGTGTGTTTACCATTTCCAGAGCATCTTAGCCTATCATGTTAATCCTGGGGTCATGAGTTTAAACCCATGCCCGGCCACAGTCTCTGTGATGATTGATAGAAAACATTTCAGCTCATTGCCCTTTTTCTCTCACCTCTGATTCAAGTGGGAAAGTTATCAGCTACTTACGGAGATATGTGCACTCAAGTATTGATTTACCTTCCTGAATGTTTGGTTTACGTAATGTCTATTATCCCTCGATGGCATTAACATACTCTAAATATTCAGACAAACAAACAGTAAATTTAAGTGAATAGATTAATGTGTGTATAAGTAACATGGCTACATGGCAAGGCACAAAATTAGTTTTGATTAATTTTGTTAATTGTGGAGTGCGTTAGGCCAGTGCAGATAGGGCATCGAAACCTGAGGATTTTATGATCCTGGGTTTGGTCCTCCAGCACGACTATTGTCTTACTTCGTTTAGAGAAACAAATGAACTCAGTGAAACTTTTGTGTTTTGATAAATCAGTGTTTCTTTTTTGGATGTTTTTGACAAACGTATGCCTATATAGTTATAATTTTTCCAATCTAAACATTTTTGTAACAAAAATTCATGGCATGGTCAAGGTATAACAAGTTTCATTTCAAGTAAAATCAAACAATGAGAAATATGTTCTTAATGGTGCATGTGGCCGTATGTGAGAAAGTTTCCAGTTACATGTGGAAGGACAGTGGTTCTACTCAATCTGACTCAGTCTGAGGTCTAAATCCTCCACCAATTAAACTGGATATGCCATATATAACCTGAAATGTGTTGTAAATGGCGTTAAACCCCATTAAAAAAAAAAAAAATGGTGCATGTGACTGAAGACAGTAGAGCAAGTTTTTACTGGTCAATTTGGGTGGAGGTAACTATAACATTTCATGAGTTGGTCCATTCTTATCAATATACTGTTGTATACGTCGCTTTTAAATTAAGCAAAACTACTTCTTAAAATTATTGTAAATGTTTTAATCACTAAATTCAATTTCATATTAAATTAAAGCAGACGGCAAAAAACATTTTTTTAGATTGCAGTAATCTGATACAATGCTACATTTTCATTTGTGCGTTTGATATTTGATTAACAGGTGCATGTCAGTGATACAGTTACTATACTGCTAAATTTGATACTTCCTTCACTTTGACAGAACACCAACGTATGTATTGCTATGTTTGTGTTAATTACTGATCTATCTAATATGCAAATTGTTGTCTTACGAATCCATTCGGTCAGATGTCAGAGGTCACAGTTTCCGTAATAATCAATATACATGTATATATACGACATTGATTTACCTAATTGTATGTATAAACAGATTGATGTTGTATATAAAACCATTAGGTCAGAATGATGTCAAAGGTCATTAAAAATATTTCCTCTGTTTTTTTCTTGCTGAACCTGGTTAGGTCATTTGGTAGTACGTCTGGCTATCATTCCAGGGGTCATGAGTTTGAAGCCCCGACCGGCTACATTCTCTCACCCCTGATTCATGTGAGAAAGTTGTCAGTTACCACTTGGGATAAGTGTACTTGAGAACTGGTTAACCTTCAATGATCCCAGAAAAGAGTAGTTAACTGGTTGTCTGTTAGTCCTCGATAGCATAAAAATGACACAAAAGTTTTAAACATTATTTTTCATGAATTTTATGGTATATAATTTTGACAAAGACTAGAGTAATCTGGAATACTATCTACACTTTAAAAAAATGGCACATATACTGGTCATTAATGATAACATGTGATTGGTCAGCTTCTGAAATTTCTTCGACCAATCAACTTTGGTTTCCTATAAAAAGGCCTTATGGGATATTCATTTTGATATCTCATTTATAAATAGTAATAAAACATATTAATTTAATTGACAATTTGTAGATAATTGGCAATTAATTACCAAATGTATCGATAATTAATGGGTGTCAATAACACCACTGAATTGCTCTATTTAACGTTGACACTATTTGTCCACAACTGCAGCAAGAACTTGTATAGAAGGATAGGAAACTTGCATCTCCTGACTAAATGTTTATGAAACAGCACATGACGGTTTCATAATTTGCAAATTAATTATAAATATTTCACAGGCAACTGATTTCCTGTACATAAACTGTAAGTTGTATATAATCTTAGATGTTTAACATGTCTCGATCACCCATAATGATCTTGAGTTAAAGATGTTGAGGTTTGAAGGAAAAATTATTCATAATTTGTTGTTATTTTAGCTGCAGTTTACACATTTTGTAATTACAAATACTTCAACAATTTTAATTACAAATTTCCAGGAATGGTATTGTTTTGATGACAATTTCATTCTGCAGTGTAAGAATTTGATTTGTGTTCCTGAGATGAATGGAAGTGAAGATAATTAAAAACAAGATATTGCAAGATTTTGCATGAGTATGTGAGCATTCACAAAATCTCAATCAGTTGCCTTTCCTTCTCTATATAATTCCTTGATTGCAGTAATTATGTTTTATTTCATCAGCATAAATATAACATTGAACAGAAGCAGAGCTTTGCATGCAGCATCAGCTTATCTGTATACAGAGTGATGTTACACATTTAATCCTAACCATGGGTTTGTTACCTTTTTTATGCTCCCCCCCCCCCCCCCCCCCCCCCCACCATTTGAAGACTTGTGATGGGGCATTAATTTTTATTTCTTTCTGTGTGTTCATTTGTTCGTCTGTGTTATGGCCGTTTTTCAACTTGATTTTCGGTAAAATTTAAAAAAATATGATTTTCTATCAATACTTGTGTCGACACATATTCCTGAAAATATTTCAAAAGTTGTCTGTCTAAAATCTAAAAGGACTAATAAAATTGTGTGGGGTTACAATTACTATGTACTAAACTTGTTTATTTCTGCCCATGTTTCCTTCTTATTTAGATAATATATAATTTATATATTTATTTAACATATACTTAATATACAAAAAAAATTAGTTTGAAGCTTGTTTCACCAACTTAATACTGAAGCAGATGCAGTTTATTTTAAATACTGTATTTCCATGAATAAACGTCCCCAATAAATGTCATCAACCACCAATGTTGTTCGAAGAATTTTTTATCAGGAAAAGGATAACCACAAACTGCCAACCCCACTTATTTCTGAAATAAATATCAAAATACACTTCATAATATTTGTTTATTTCTCGGACCCTAATACTAGTAAATTGTCCAATGTGAAATATTAATTGCAAATTGTTGCATTTATTTTGGGGGAAATACAATAGTGCAGCTCATATTAATGAAATCGTCTTCTGCGATTGAATATTCTTGATATAGTTAATCGATTCTGAAGCTTTTTTAATGTTGACCTTACACTTCCAAATATAATACACATTGTTGAACTACAAGCATGTTTACATTAGTAAACTGCGCAGTCTTTGAAAACTGTAACAATGAGAAAAATTTAAATTCATTTTCAGCCTAAAAAAACGATTACAGAAGAATCTTGAAATTGCCAAAAATGACATGAACAGCCTCAGTGAGAAACTGCTGACATTACAAGCAAGTAGGTTTGTAAGTCCTGCCTGTCAAAACCATTGTACAAGCTGTAAGTTTGTAAGTCCTGCCCATCAAAACCATTGTACAAGCAGGTAGGTTTGTAAGTCCTGCCCGTCAAAACCATCATGCAAGCAGGTAGGTTTGTAAGTCCTGCCTGTCAAAACCATCAAACAAGCAGGTAGGTTTGTAAGTCCTGCCCATCAAAACCATTGTACAAGCAGGTTGGTTTGTAAGTGCTGTCCGTCCAAACCACTGTACAAGTAGGAAGGTTTGTAAGTCCTGCCCATCAAAACCACTGTACAAGAAGGTATGTTTGTAAGTCCTGCCTGTCAAATCCACTGTGCAAGCAGGTAGGTTTGTAAGTCCTGCCCATCAAAACCACTGTACAAACAGGAAGGTTTGTAAGTCCTGTCTGTTAAAACCATTGTACAAACAGTTAGGTTTGTACATCCTGCCCATCAAAACCACTACAAGCAGGAAGGTTTGTAAGTCCTGCCCGTCAAAACCACTGTACAAGCAGGTAGGTTTGTACGTCCTGCCCGTCAAAACCACTACAAGCAGGAAAGTTTGTAAGTCCTGCCCATCAAAACCACTACAAGCAGGAAGGTTTGTAAATCCTGCCCGTCAAAACCACTACAATCAGGTAGGTTTGTAAATCCTGCCTGTCAAAACCATTGTACAAGCAAGTACTTTTGTAAGTCCTGCCTGTCAAATCCACTGAACAAGAAGGTAGGTTTGTAAATCCTGCCCATCAAAACCACTGTACAAGCATGTAGGTTTGTAAGTCTTGCCCATCAAAACCACTGTACAAGCAGGTTGGTTTGTAAGTCCTGCCCATCAAAACCACTGTACAAGCCGGTAGGTTTGTAAGTCCTGCCATCAAAACCATTGTACAAGCAGGTAGGTTTGTAAGTCCTGCCCATCAAATCAACTGTACAAGCAGGTAAGTTTGTAAGTCTTGCCAGTCAATCCACTGTACAAGCAGGTACGTTTGTAAGTGCTGCCTGTCAAAACCACTGTACAAGCATGCAGGTTTGTAAGTCCTGCCCATCAAAACCATTGTACAAGCAGATAGGTTTGTAAGTCCTGCCCATCAAAACCACTGTACAAGCAAGTAGATTTGTAAATCCTGCCCATCAAAACCACTGTACAAGCAGGTTGGTTTGTAAGTCCTGCCCATCAAAACCACTGTACAAGCAGGTAGATTTGTAAACCCTGCCTATCAAAACCACTGTACAAGCAGGTAGGTTTGTAAGTCTTGCCCGTCAATCCACTGTAGAAGCAGGTAGGTTTGTAAGTGCTGCCTGTCAAAACACTGTACAAGCATGCAGGTTTGTAAGTGCTGCCTGTCAAAACCACTGTACAAGCATGCAGGTTTATAAGTCCTGCCCATCAAAACCATTGTTCAAGCAGGTAGGTTTGTAAGTCCTGCCCATCAAAACCACTGTACAAGCAGGTAGCTTTGTAAGTTTGCCCATCAAAACCATTGTAGAAGCAGGTAGGTTTGTAAGTCCTGCCCATCAAAACCATTGTACAAGCAGGTAGGTTTTTAAGTCCTGCCAATCAAAACCATTGTACAAGCATGTAGGTGTGTAAGTCCTGCCCATCAAAACCACTGTACAAGCAGGTAGCTTTGTAAGTATGCCCATCAAAACCATTGTACAAGCAGGTAGGTTTGTAAGTCCTGCCCATCAAAACCATTGTACAAGCAGGTAAGTTTGTAAGTCCTGCCCATCAAAACCACTGTACAAGCAGGTAGCTTTGTAAGTATGCCCATCAAAACCATTGTACAAGTAGGTAGCTTTGTAAGTATGCCCATCAAAACCATTGTACAAGCAGGTAGGTTTGTAAGTCTTGCCCGTGAATCCACTGTACAAGCAGGTAGGTGTGTAAGTCCTGCCCATCAAAACCACTGTACAAGCAGGTAGCTTTGTAAGTATGCCCATCAAAACCTTTGTACAAGCAGGTAGGTTTGTAAGTGCTGCCTGACAAATCCACTGTATTTGCAGGTAGGTTTGTAAGTCCTGCCCATCAAAACCACTGTACAAGCAGGTAGGTTTGTAAGTCCTGCCCATCAAAACCACTGTACAAGCAGGTAGGTTTGTAAGTCTTGCCTGTGAATCCACTGTACAAGCAGTAGGTTTGTAAGTGCTGCCCGTCAAAACCATCGTACAAGCAGGTAGGTTTGTAAGTCTTGCCTGTCAATCCACTGAACAAGCAGGTAGGTCTGTAAGTGCTGCCTGACAAATCCACTGTACAAGCAGGTAGGTTTGTAAGTCCTGCCCATCAAAACCACTGTACAAGCAGGTAGGTTTGTAAGTCCTGCCCATCAAAACCACTGTACAAGCAGGTAGGTTTGTAAGTCCTGCCCGTCAAAACCATTGAACAAGCAGATAGGTTTGTAAGTCCTGCCCATCAAAACCACTGTACAAGCAGATAGGTTTGTAAGTCCTGCCCGTCAAAACCACTGTACAAGCAGGTAGGTTTGTAAGTCCTGCCCGTCAAATCCACTGTACAAGCAGGTAGGTTTGTCAGGACTCAAATCTACAACCTCAGCAGTGAGAAAAAAGTGGTCATAAAATGACAGTGTCTAATGGACTACTTGACTAACTTTGGAAATCTTTCGGATATAATGGATAAAAATGAAAGAGATAAAATGAAAAAATTAATGCAAGACTCCTAGCCGCATGTTTAAGTGTGCAAATTCATCATCTCATATAATATCATATACAGTCAAACCTGTGTATGCAGTCACCTCTATTAAGCAGCCACTTGTCTTAAGCAGCCAAATTTGCTATTTCCCATTTATATTCTTTCAGAGCAATTCAACCTGTATAAAGCAACAGCCTGTCTTAAAAGGCCAATTTTGATCTTTCCCTTGACTGGCTGCTTAAAACAGGTTTGACTTTTTTTTGTCAGATAAAGCACATAAAATGCACTATTTTAATAATTTTTTGTTACAGAACTGGAAGAGAAAGATGAAAAATTCCAACAGATTACTAAGCAACTGGATGTCAAAACTCAGGAAGTCATTGGATACAAGACCGCTGCTGAAGTTGCCAAGGTAACCGCTGATCTCAATTACAGCAAAATGATGAAACAGTTTGACCTCTTGCAACATCAAGGTGCTATGTGTATATGACAATGAAAATACATAGAACCTTTGTGCTTCAAGTGGTTGAGTTATTAATAAGTAAAGTAGTTTATTCCTGTGTTACTGAGATAAAATAATGAACACTGTTAGCATACTTGTTGTAAATACTTGTAAATTCCTGTTGTAAATATTTGTAAATTCCTGTTGTAAATACTTGTAAATACTTGTAAATTTCTCTTGTAAATACTTGTAACTACCTGTTGCAAATACTTGTAAATTCCTGTTGTTGTAAATACTTGTAAATTCCTGTTGTTGTAAATACTTGTAAATTCCTGTTGTGAATATCTGTTGTAAATACTTGTAAATACTTGTAAACTCCTCTTGTAAATACTTGTAAATTCCTGTTGTTGTAAATACTTGTAAATTTCTCTTGTAAATACTTGTAAATTTTTGTTGTAAATACTTGTAAATTCCTCTTGTAAATACTTGTACATATTTGTAAATTCCTCTTGTAAATACTTGTAAATTCCTGTTGTTGTAAATACTTGTAAATTCCTCTTGTAAATACTTGTAATTTTTTGTTGTAAATACTTGTAAATTCCTCTTGTAAATACTTGTACATACTTGTAAATTCCTCTTGTAAATACTTGTAAATACTTTTAAAATCCTCTTGTAAATACTTGTAAATTACTCTTGTAAATACTTGTAAATTCCTGTTGTAAATTCCTATTGTAAATACTTGTAAATTCCTCTTGTAAATATTTGTAAATTCCTCTTGTAAATACTTGTAAATTCCTCTTGTAAATACTTTTAAATTCCTGTTATAAATACATGTAAGTACTTGTAAAATCCTCTTGTAAATACTTGTAAATTCCTGTTGTAAATTCCTGTTGTAAATACTTGTAAATTCCTGTTGTAAATACTTGTAAATACTTGTAAATTCCTGTTGTAAATAATTGTAAATACTTGTAAATTCCTGTTGTAAATTCTTATTGTAAATACTTGTAAATTCCTCTTGTAAATATTTGTAAATACTTTTAAATTCCTCTTGTAAATACTTGTAAATTCCTGTTGTAAATACTTTTAAATTCCTGTTATAAATACATGTAAGTACTTGTAAAATCCTCTTGTAAATACTTGTAAATTCCTGTTGTAAATTCCTGTTGGAAATACTTGTAAATTCCTGTTGTAAATACTTGTAAATTCCTGTTGTAAATACTTGTAAATACTTGTAAATTCCTGTTGTAAATACTTTTAAATTTCATACTTGTTTGTTTATCTGAGCTGATAAATTTTCAAAATTGAACTGGATTTGAGTTTAACAAAGCTTGTGGTCCAATGATAGAACATTGGGCTCATCAAATGGTAATAGGGGGAAGGGGTGGGTTCCATCCTCAACCATGTCTACCTGTGGTCCAATGATAGAACATTGGTCTCATCAAATGGTAATGGGGGAGGGGGTGGGTTCCATCCTCAACCATGTCTCTGTGTGGTCCATTGATAGAACATTGGACTCATCAAATGATAATAAGGGGAGGGCGTGGGTTACATCCTCAACCATGTCTGTGTGTGATGTCCTTACAGCTAGACACTTTATTCACATATGCTTAGTACAATTTAATTGTTTTGCAACTAAGAAAAAAATTGCGAATTAAAACAATATTTTGTTTGAACACTTAATGTATTCTGTGAAGAAATACAGATAATTTTTTTAATGTCACTCAGTTTTACCAAGTAGACAGAAGTTACTACAGCGATTCATATAAATTGAGAAAAATTGAGAAAATATAAAATAGTATAAACTAATGTTTTTGTTATTTATATTACGTCTGCATGTTTAGTCGTGGAATAAAATGGTTTGATATCAGTTTCTATTATACGTGTGATTGAAACTCGTCTTTGTTTACTTTGAGGACACTTATATAAAACGTTAGATTTTCAAAAAACTTTGTGTTTGCTAAGTATATATAAATTATAATTCACCCCATTGGTGCAAGAAGGTACCAAAAGCCTTCTTATTTTATATACACTTGGTACCTTATTACACCAATGGGACAATATATTCAAAATCCCATTAATTCTCCTATGGATTACAGTCATACTTGTCTTAAGAGACCACTAAAGGGAAATCTGAAAAGTGGTCTCTTAAGGCAGGTGGTATTTTATTGCAGTTAAATGTTTTTTTGTTGGTCTTTTTTATGTCTTATATAATGCATGTACGTTTCCATAATTTTTAGGGCTTTCACCCACTGTTCTAATGTTAGACATTTCTTGTAGACATGATAGCACATTCATTTTTCATTGAATCTTAACCAAACTTGCACAGCAGTTATATAATATATAATCACAAAATCTCAAACGAGTTTTTGAACCAGCATGATTCGACCACAAATGCTGCTGCAACAGGGCTTATAAGCACATTTAAAGTAAAATTTAAAAAAAAAAATTCTCTGAAAGTTTTAAGGCCTAAACCTTAAATATTTTACATGTAGCATCTGTTGCCATCTTGGGCTTCTTGTTCAATCATAGTGAGACATTGTCTACTTGATACAGTATTCCAAGCTGAAATATCTTGCCACCCTGATACCGCACCCAGTCACATTAAATTGACATCGGGCTGACCAGACCTAGAACTGTCTTCTAAAGAAGTTTCTAGCACCATTTTTCAAGTCTTTGGTTTAACCTGGCCGGAGATCGATCCCACAACCTTCCATATGCAAGGAGGATCATTAGATCACTGCTGCTGTTTCTGGAAATAGTCTTAGGTGATAGGTTTGAGTCAAGGGGTTGTATTCACTAACCATTCTTGAGAATATTCTTATACTTCAGCTTGAAAATCCAAATTTCAACCTAGTTTATCCAGGCAGATAGAATATTTTTGAGAGTTTATTTGACAATATATTAAGTGCCTCAACACGCTTGCAAATTTTGACCTCGAACAATGGTCTCTAGGTGTGTTTTTCAAAATTCATTCTTGAGTTCAAGTCTAAGACTATTCTTAAGAATGGTTGGTGAATACTGTGCACTCCTACTTGGTCCAAATACTTCATGTGTCAAAGTGTGCCAGTGAATAGCTGATCAGAGACAGCGGCTTGCTATCCTTATATTCATGTTTAATGCATGCAAATTTAAATTCTTTCTCAAATCTGTAATTTATAGTAGGCTATCCAAAAAGCAAAATGACCCTTATTTTAACTTTTGATGGCAATTTTTAGTAGAATTGTTTCAGCACCATACATGTAACAACATTCTCTAAGATGTATAGCATTGTGTAATGGTGGATGCCACTCATGAAATTGCGCTTTAAGGTCACGGTTGAGGTCAAAGGTCAATCAGGTGCAAAAATTAACAAAACGGTAGTGCATATAACTTATTGTTACTAATATTATAATTATGTTGCTTTATATATTTTTTCTGTAATGCCATGTTGTTATAGTCTAATGAAACAATTTAGGGGACAATGAAGCATCTATTTAAAGGATAATGAAGCATACATCTGTCGTTCTGTTCGTACTTATACTAGCTGAAAGCTCAATAAGTGCATTTAAATTTTGGACATTTACAGTATTTTTTGTTTAATCGCAAATATACGATTTGTTATTAACCTTAAATGTTATACCTATCTTTGAAGATACAATACTAAAACTAACTCTTATTAAAAAAAAAGTTTGCGTGTAAGCTTGAATGTCCGTATGTTCTACACAAGACGATAATACACTTATATCATTTTATCATGAATTATTTTCCAGCTGAAATGAGATTCCAGTAGAAATAATAATTATGAATATATATGTACCTGAGATTAAAATTAGATGTAAAAGAAAGACAGATTATGTTATGATGTAATCAAATTACCTTAATTGTACATAAAGTTAGTAAAATTTGTCTCCCATATATAAAGATGCCATACAAAGTATCTGAGATTTGTAGAATATTACTTGTTTCCTCCAGTATAGAAATTCTTGACAGAATTGACAGTTTTGATCGTGACACTTGACAAGATTGAAACACTTTATGGCATAAATTAAGTTATAGTGCATTCACTTCTGAAAACAAAATTAACAAACTCAATGTAAAACTTGCACCGCCTAGACCTTCTACTGGTAGTGTTCAAATATGTTCCTGTCCGTTCAACAACTTGAGCAAAATACTACCCACTGATTGGAGTTGTTGTATTTCATTTCAGACGGAAGATGTAAAACTGTTTCATTGTGTAAGAATGATCTTTTTAAGAATATGTATTGCGAGTGTAAATGACCTTGTTGCGTCCGAAGTAAAATACAATCTTAAATGTCTGTCTAAGTTTATAAGACAAATTGTAAAGTATGAGGATAGTATCAAAGATGATACAGTAATAACAAAATTATGATTTCAACTGAAATAGGTTTAAGCTCATGTGGGACATGTGTATGTAATTGGTGGTGATTGGAGTAACCATTCTAAGAGGAAGCAGGTATTTAATCAGTCCATCCAAGCAAATATTTTTTAAAGCTTTGTAATTTCCAAATATCTTGCTAAAGCATATTAAAAGTTACATTCTGAGGCTTATGCGTCTGATTTCGGGTCATATACTGATTCATCTGATACTGATTCAAGTATTCTATATGAAAGTACACTTCTACAGGAATGTGTAGACTGTTGCTCAACAGATACGAGGTGAGATCAGCATGATTCCCTTTGGGAAGTAATAGACATTGATTAAGTGGACAAGGTAATTCCTGTAAGGTTCTTTCTCTATCTCGCCTGTTATTTGATGATATGCAGATTATTCTAGACAGCAATGCTGAAGTCAGAAACTCTGCGGAGAAATGTAAAGTTTATACAACAGCAGAAGCTATAGTATTTGGTGTATCTAATGGCATACAAAATCTCAAGAAAAATGTTGGCCTTGGACATGCTCTTCATAAGGCAACTCGTTCTGAAATGATAGTCAGTCTTTTTCATGCTGTCAACAACACTGTTGAAATAAATATGATCCGCAGAGTTGACAATTTAGTTGCAAATAGTCTTGAGAGGCATATCAAAAATGAATATGATTTGTTTGCGTTCATGAAAATATAAGAAATCATACATTTGCCCATTACTCCTGTGAAAATGTTAATGTTCTAGAAGCAATTTTAGATGAAATAAACATACATGTATTTCTAAGCACAATATGGTGGTCAGTCGCTAGAGAAAATCATGTGGATACTAAATACCAGACTTGCTTCAGCTGATACTATGAAAACTATCCAGTTAGATAAAGTAGTGTTAACTCATGATGGTAGGCCATATCCAATACATGGACCTTATGACATAAATAGAAGTAGTTTGTACACAGACAGTAACGAAACACGTTGAACAGCATATATTCAGAATATTTGAATGGATTTTAGCAAGACAGTCAAAATGATGTGCAAACAGTTCCAACTTGAAGAGCTTAGAATGAATAAAACAGTCCAGATAATCTGTCAATGACTACTATTGGATTGCGTCAAATATTAAAAGCCTATGTAGATGAATTGAACACATTTACAATTGTTATCAATATATTTGAAGCAATTTAAAGTCATATTGGTCAAGCAACAATGTTATCACAGCATATCAGGCACCCTATTATAAAAAGAAATAACTTTTATAAGGCAATCAAGACCAATTCAAGAATGCCATATTCAGGCTAGGGGTTTCCATTGATGTTTTAATTTTCTGAAAGCAACTTGACAGTATGTATAATAGGTTGGTTTAGATGATGTGTGAATTGAGGCAGGCATATAAAATTATCCACCAAACACAACCGAAAACATTTTACAGCGAAAAGCATGCTGCAGAGCCGTGAAGCCTATAAAGCATTATAGAGACTGCATTGATGTATCTTCATATCGTGGTGGGCTCATATAACTATTGCTGCTAAGCTTAATTCTTTTGATAATGCCGTTAAAATGTTGCTGATGCATTTTCTATAAAAATGAAAAGGGTTCCAAGAGGATATACAGAAGGCAACTGAACAAATGAATTAAGACAGAACACTTGAGTAGTTTAATTGCTCATTACAGGGAGTTTGATGAATTGTGTATGGATGTGTTTTGGATGACGTGCATAAGCATGGTTGAAATTTTGTTAGACTTCATCAGAGCGGAAAAAGAGGGTGCCTGGGAACTCCATCAAGGGGCGTTTGCTGTTATGTTACTATGGTTGACAGTCTAGAACCATTGGAATTATGTTCAGTGCTGACCTATTTACTAGATGATATGAAGAATTTCGAAAAGACAGCCCCAGATGTGTATCAGGAATTTAAAGATGGAATTTTTACAGTCAAAAGAAGCAACATTTGCTAAACACTGACCAAGCAACAAGATTGATGAACTAGATTTTTTATAATGAACCATGGGAAAATACGAATCACACAAAATGACCAAGCCAGAAACAAAATCTGTGTCAATTTAGCAACTCCATTGGATGTGTCAGAGAAGTCACTACAAGGAAAAAGAGATGTAGAGGAAGACACACCTACACCAGTTATGACTATTTGCCTTCATGAATTGATCTTGTTCAAGTTTTGATCAAACAGATGGATACTTCTGACATTTTCTGAGTATGGTCCTTTGAAGAAAAAAAAAACACAAACTATTTGCCTTGATGTTTGATGTTCTAAACAAGCAGAAAGTTCAGGGTGTTAAAGATGACAGAAAACTACTTCAAAGTCTTTTAAACATTTAAATGTTTAAACATATTTTTGTCTGTTGCAAATGCTAACAGAAATGTAGAAATTGGTTCTGTACTGAAACACAAGTTGTCCCTGGTACCTCTGCCACTTGCTAGGATTGTATTGTCTAGAAACTCTTCCACAAAGACGGATATTTTAAATGTCTTGGAAAGTGATTTTAACTTGATGACCTTCCCAATTCTTCGCTGCAACGGTACATAATCGTTGATGGTCACGTTATGATTCAGGCTTTTGGATTGCATGCTATCCGAATAGTTGCTTTCTGCATCTTAATAAATGTTCTTATTATGTAGCAACTTATAAACTAGTATACTAGTGTATATTAAAACGACTACAAATCATTAGTTTTCTTTGATGGGCAATATTAGAGATTATTAACTATTTCTCAATCGCTATTAGATTTGTCCGACCTCTGTTGTCACCTCATCAAGCTATTTCCTTCAGTTTTTATATACTTAATTTATCATAATGTTTGCTTTTTGTATTCACTTCATTTAATAAAAAAATAATTGCCTGTTTTTATGTACTGGAATCTTGCATTTCACAAAAAATTCAAAATTCATCAATTTTACACTCTTTTGACCTTTGACCTCAATTTGACCTCAGTTTGACAACACAATTTTTTAACATATTTTATTCATATTCCTAGTAGTGGTTTGCAACAAACATATTTCTATAGTTTTCCGTTCAATAAATTAATAATTATTTTAACAAGACAGTGTTTTACATTCTATATATCAATAACTGCACCCAGTTGACCTTTGACCTAATTTTGAGATTATGAGGTGATTTCATGAGTGGCATCCACCCTCATAGGTTTGTATACATACCAAGGAAGACATTAAGCATGGATGCCAAATTCTACTCAAATTTGCCATCAAAAGTTTTTTCCTTGTGTTTGGATGGCCTACTATTAATGAAAATAACCCTAAACCCCATTAAAAAAATAGTTGTAAAACCAATTAAGAGAAACTTTAATTTGCTACACTTAACGTGGAGAATCAATCAATGACACTTGTCTATAAATAGAACATGAATCAGTTTATTTTCAGATAATTTACGAGTTGGATAGTCTGTTTAACTGGCAAGACATTGTAACATTGGAAATTAGAGAACCCTATTGATTTTTACATAGACATTAATCTAGCATAGAAATTACTTAAACTGATATTTAACACAATTATGTGTTTCCTTTTTCACTATTGACTATGAGGTTATTATTCCATTACTTGTTGCATGGGAATGTATAATTTTTATACCCATCTAAACTGTTGTTTTCTAATGGCCTCTTATCTCTCACCACTGAAGTCTTGGGTTGCAGCCCAGTTTAGCCAGAAGAACGTTATCTAGCATAGAAAATACTTAAACTGATATTAAGCACAGTACATATTCTCTTTTTCATTATTGACTAAGATTATTATTCCAATGATTGTGGCATGGGAATTAGGACAGTGGTTCTTCCTCCACAAATGCCGGGCCTGAGTAGCTCAGTCCGTTATGCATCTGACTATCAATCCAGGAGTCATGAGTTTGAATCCCCTCCCGGCAACAACCTCCGTGATGATTGATATATGACATTGTGTCTCATTATCATTCATCTCTCACTACTGATTTAAGTTGGAAAGTTATCAGTAACTTGCAGAGATGGGGTGTGCTCAAGTACTGGTTAACCTTTCAGGATCCCAGGAAACAGTGGTTAGGTTAACTGATCGTCTGTTTGCCATCGATGGCATAAAAATGATGCTAAATATTCAATCAATCAATCAATCCTCCACAAAATATAAATTGTCATAAATAATCTGAAATGTTGAAAATTTAACCCAATTAAAAATGAATAAATATTACATCACTTAATGAACTTTTTCCATAAAATTGTAGTTGCCATATGTAAAATGACCAGCAATTTTCCGACCTGACCGATTATATAAATGATGTCACTGAATCATCAAATATTATTCCATCTCTGGTAATTGATGTCATTCTGCCATGACTGACAGAAACTTATATATTCCTGATGTTATTTATATTTCAGATTTATTCATGCTCCTTACAGAGATGACCTTTAAAGTAAGTGGGGAAAATTTACTGTCACCTGCTCCGTAGGCTCACAGGTGAGCTTTTGTGATGACTAAATGTTCCTTATCCCTCCATTGTCCCTATGTCATTAAGTTCTGCTTCAAACAACTTCTTCTCCGAAAACGCTCTACATATTTATACCCCCGACAAACGAAGTCACCCTGTGGTCGGTCTGTCGGTCTGTCGGTCAGTCTGTCCGTTGCAATTTTCCTTGTCCGGAGCATCACTTGAAAAGTACTGGATGGAATTTCATCAAACGTCATACAATGGTAGAATATAATGAGAGAAAGTGCAGTGTACAAGAAACATAACTCTATTCTTGCTAATTACAGAGTTATTGCCCTTTGATATTTTTTCTTGTCCGGAGCATAACTTGAAAAGTACCGGATGGAATTTCATCAAGCTTCATATAATGGTAGAAGGGTCCTCCGTGGCCGAGTGGTCTAAGGCGCCGTCTCAAGACCACTTACCTCTCACCGCTATGGTCGTAGGTTCGAGTCCCGCTCGCTCCAAAAACTTTATGTGAGAAAGTTTCCAGTTACTTGCGGAAGGACGGTGGTTCTACTCAGTCTGACTCAGTCTGAGGTCTTCCTCCACCAGTAAAACTGGATATGCCATATATAACCTGAAATGTGTTGAAAATGGCGATAAACCCCATTCAAAAAAAAAAAAAAAAAAAAAATAATGGTAGAATAAAATGAGAGGAAGTGCAGTGTACAAGAAACATAACTCTATTCTTGCTAATTACAGAGTTATTGCCCTTTGATATATTTCCCTTGTCCAGAGCATTACTTTTAAAGTACTGGATGGAATTCATCAAACTTCATACAATGGTAGAATATAATGACAGGAAGTGCAGTGTACAGGAAACATAACTCTATTCTTGCTAATTACAGAGTTATTGCCCTTTGATATATTTCCCTTGTCCAGAGCATAACTTGAAAAGTACCGGATGGAATTTCATCAAGCTTCATACAATGGTAGAATATAATGAGAGGAAGTGCAGTGTACAAGAAACATAACTCTATTCTTGCTAATTACAGAGTTATTGCCCTTTGATATATTTTTTCACCAAATTTTGTGTGAAGTATTCTTACATAAAACTCTCTCAGTTTTGTTCAAATAATGAATAAAAGATATCTTAAGAGCCGTACAGTAGTCTATCCCAGTCCTTGATATCTTTAGAATCATTTCTTTTTAATCCCAATATAAAAACAGCGCATTCTATGCCTGTCCCACAATTCATATTACTGTAACGCTTACTGTGACATCATTGAACGTTTTGCCGAAGCTACTGACCAATCAACGTGATTAAATCTCACTGCTATGTCACTGACTCAAGCAGGAAGACCAGAGTCCCTTCTTACATTTACCTGTAGAGCTACACAGATTTTTTGCAAATTTGTTTAATAGATTCAATAATCAATGCACAATTATTTAAGATTCACTGTATTTTGTGCCATGTGTTATGATCTCTACAGTATGTGCCATGTGTTACAGTCTATGAATTATGTGCCATGTGTTACAGTCTATGTATTATGTGCCATGTATTACAGTCTCTGTATTATGTGTCATGTATTACAGTATCTGTATTGTGTGTAATGTGTTACAGTCTATGTATTGTTTGTTATGTGTTATAGTATCTGTATTATGTATCATGTGTTACAGTATCTGTATTATGTGACATGTGTTACTATCTGTGTATTATGTGCCATGCGTTACAGTCTGTGTATTATTTGCCATGTGTTACTGTCTGTGTATTATATGCCATGTGTTACAGTCTGAGTTTTATGTACCATGTATTACAGTCTGTGTATTATGTGCCATGTGTCACAGTCTGAGTTTTATGTACCATGCATTACAGTCTGTGTATTATGTGCCATGTGTTACAGTATGTGTGTTATGTGCCACATGTTACAATCTATGTATAATGTATCTTGTGTTACAGTCTCTGTATTAATGTTCCATATGTTACAGTCTCTGTATTATGTGCCATATACTACAATCTCTGTATTGTGTGCCATGTGTTACAGTCTCTGTATTGTCACCATGTGTTACAGTCTCTGTATTATGTGCCATGTGTTATGGTCTCTATATTATGTGCCATGTGTTTGTTAACATCTGTGTATTATGTGCCATGTGTTACAGTCTCTGTATTATGTGCCATGTGTTACAGTCTTTGTATTATGTGCCATGTGTAACAGTCTCTGTGTATTATGTGCCATGTGTTACAGTCTGTGTATTATGTGCCATGTGTTACAGTCTGTATATTATGTGCCATGTGTTACAGTCTTTATATTATCACCATGTGTTACAGTCTCTGTATTATGTGCCATGAACTACCATCTATGTATTATGTGTCATGTGTTAAGGTCTCTATATTATGTGCCATGTGTTTGTTACCATCTGTGTATTATGTGCCGTGAGTTACCATCTGTGTATTATGTGCCATGTGTTACAGTATCTGTATTGTGTGCCATGTGTTACAGTCTGTATTATCACCATGTGTTACAGTCTCTCTATTATGTGCCATGTGTTACAGTCTCTGTATTATGTGCAATGTGTTACAGTCTGGATATTATGTGCTATGTGTTACAGTCTCTGTATTGTGTGCCATGTGTTACAGTCTCTGTATTATCACCATGTGTTACAGTCTCTGTATTATGTGCCATGAATTACCATCTTTGTATTATGTGCCATGTGTTATGGTCTCTATATTATGTGCCATGTGTTTGTTACCATATGTGTATTATGTGCCATGAGTTACCATCTGTGTATTATGTGCCATGAGTTACCATATGTGTATTATGTGCCATGAGTTATCATCTATGTATTATGTGCCATGAGTTACTATCTGTGTATTATGTGCCATGTGTTACAGTCTCTGTATTGTGTGCCATGTGTTACAGTCTCTGTATTATCACCATGTGTTACAGTCTCTGTATTATGTGCCATGAATTACCATCTATGTATTATGTGCCATGCGTTATGA
The DNA here is from genome assembly GCA_029582155.1 of Panopea generosa. Taxonomy (NCBI): domain Eukaryota; kingdom Metazoa; phylum Mollusca; class Bivalvia; order Adapedonta; family Hiatellidae; genus Panopea; species Panopea generosa. The sequence goes on along the minus strand of JAPMAH010000025.1, from coordinate 153,904 downwards.
TCTCTATATTATGTGCCATGAGTTACCATCTGTGTATTATGTGCCATGAGTTACCATCTGTGAATTATGTGCCATGTGTTATGATCTCTATATTATGTGCCATGAGTTACCATCTGTGTATTATGTGCCATGAGTTACCATCTGTGTATTATGTGCCATGTGTTACAGTATATGTATTATGTGCCATGTGTTACAGTATGTGTATTATGTGCCATGTGTTACAGTCTGTGTATTATGTGCCATGTGTTACAGTCTGTGTATTATGTGCCATGTGTTACAGTATATGTATTATGTGCCATGTGTTATAGTCTGTGTATAATGTGCCATGTGTTACAGTATATGTATTATGTGCCATGTCGTACAGGAGAGGAAGATCCTTAAAGAGCAAGTGGAGCAGGCCCAGAAGCTGCAGACGGATGTGGAGAAGGAGGCAGACACTGCCATGACACAGCTGGAAGAGTTTATAAACAAACACGAAAAACTGGTTACTAGTTCACTTTATACTTTCATACATTCTCTGGTCCTCAAGTGGTGTAAAGCTCTGTCTCATTATCACTAACCTCTTTTCTCTGAGGTGATTAATTGTAAGTTGAGCTGGCGGCTCAATACATAACATTCTACATGAGGAAGACTAGTGCCCTTTATACTGTTTTTAGGGAAGGATCGTAACTAGTGTCAACAGAACATGTAACTTACACATTTTCGCATAATATGGTAATTAAGTATGTTTAAACTTAATGATAATTTCCATTCATCCATTCTTGGATCCTCCGTGGTCAAGTGTCTGTATAACCACTGTCTCAAAATTACTTGCCTCTCAACACTGAGGTCTTCAGTTAAGGATGGTCACAGTTCCACACAGATGTATGTACACATCCAAGAGCTTTCTCTGCCAATATAAACTATAATATTTTTTGAAAATTATCGTCACCCCATTCAGTCATTTTTATGCCGTGTGGAGTCCTCCCTGGCAGAGTTGTCTAAGGCGCCATCTCAAGATCACTTACCTCTGAATGCTTAGGTCGTAGGTTTGAGTCTCGCTCACTCCAAAAACTTTATGTGAGGAAGTTTCCAGTTACTGGCATAAGGACGGTGATTTTACTCAGTCTGATTCAGTCTGAGATCTTCCTCCACCAGTTAAACTGGATATGGCATATATAATCTGAAATGTGTTGAACATGGCGTTAAACCCCATTCCAAAAAAAAATTATGCTGTGTGATTTAAAGAATAGTATTAGAGCATTAATTGTTACCCTTGTACATCTGATTGTCTGTCTGTGCGTCCTGTAAAACAATAATTTATTGGTTTCCAATGAAAGAAGCAATGTTCATATTCACATTCTGTGTGTACCAGTCCTGTGTCAGTACAAAAAAAAGGTCAAGTTAGGTTGTTGTCAACATCTGTCAAATTTTATTTTAAAGGAGTACTGACACGTTTTTCACTTAATTTTCATTAAAAAATTGGTTTCCATTGATTATAATAGTGAAGGCATTTGTGTTGACTGGCACATTTCTACTTTACACACATCTTAAAGTGACCAGGTCCATGTGTTGTGTCCTTGAGCAAGACATTTTATACGCACATGCTTAAAGGGAATATATCAGGATTTTTTCACAATTTTACAAATGTTTTTAAACATTTCACCCCAACGTATCATGTTTACAGTATTATTATATGCTCACTCACCCTGTATTACCAAAAGGATATCTATTTAAACATGCTATAATAATATATTGAAAAGGGATTTCCTAACTTGGACTACACGCCTAGGTAAGACTGATATAGATTCCTTGCTTAAAACTGCAACATATTTTGTGATGTATCACATGTGTCACTATTTTTTATTTCAATTTGATCTGTTATACGTAGTAAAAATTGTTTCATCTTAGAAAGAGTCTTTATGATAATGGAATGTTGTCAAGCAGTATTTAAATGCTGTCTATTTTTAGAATGGGGATTTCCTTTCAAGTTTAACACTTTAATTTAAATATTGATTTTGTCATGTTTTGGTGGATTTGACATACCAAACCATTCGAATTTTATTTATTAATGATAATTAGATGCATTTTATCCATTTTAAAAATAATTCTACTTTTTAAGACACTTATAGAGGGTCCTCCATGGCTGAGTGGTCTTAGGCGCCATCTCAAGATCACTTACCTCTCACCGCTAAGGCCGTATCACTTACCTCTCATCGCTAAGGTCATATCACTTACCTCTCACTGCTAAGGTCGTATCACTTACCTCTCACCGCTAAGGTCATATTACTTACCTCTCATCGCTAAGGTCATATCACTTACCTCTCACTGCTAAGGCCGTATCACTTACCTCTCATCGCTAAGGTCATATCACTTACCTCTCACTGCTAAGGTCGTATCACTTACCTCTCACCGCTAAGGTCGTAGGTTCGACTCTAGCTCGCTCCAAAAATTTTATGTGAGAAAGTTTCCAGTTACTTGCAGAAGGACAGTGGTTCTACTCCCCCAACAAGTAAAACTGGATATGCCATATATAACCTGAAAAGTGTTGAAAATGACATTAAACCCCATTACAAAGAAAATATAGATATATACATAATAATGTGCATTGTAAAAACATACAGCTAAAGACCATGAGTTTGAATCCCACCTGGCGACTGTTTCTGTGATGAATGATATACAACATTGCGTCTCATTGTCATTCAACTCTCACCACTGATTCAAGTGAGACATTTACCAGCTACTTGTGCTCAAATGCTTATTAACTTGCCAGAATCCCAGGAAAGAAGGAAAGAGTGGTTAGGTTAACTTGATCGGCTGTTGGCCGTTGATGGCATTAAAAGGACACTAAACATTCAAGCAAGCAAGCAAATTCTACTACTAGAATATGTCACCTTAATATATGTTATACACCATCTTCCGTGGCCTACGGTCAAGGCATCTACCTCGGAAGTGGGAGGTCGAAGGTTCAAATCCCGGTAGAAGAACTTGGATTTTTAGCTCACCTGAGCTGAAAGCTCACAGGTGAGCTTTTGTGATCGCCTGGTGTCCGTCGTCTGTCGTCAGTTTTTTAGCTTCTAACAACTTCTTCTCTGAAACCACTGGGCCAAGTTTGACATAAATTCATAGAAATGGTCCTTGGGTGAACCTCTTCCAAGTTTGTTCAAGCCATCTTGATTCGTCAAAAAATATGGCCACCAGGGGGCGGGGCAAATTTAATTAAAAAAACTTAAAAAATCTTCTTGTCAGAAACTATTGGCTCGATTTTAAAATAATTTCACATAAATGTTCCTTGGGTGACCCTCTACCAAGTTTGTTCAAGCCATCTTGATTCGTCAAAAAATATGGCGGCCAGGGGATGGGGTTAGTTTACTATATAAGTTATAGTAAAAACTTAAGAAATCTTCTTGTCAGAAACTACTGGCTCAATTTTAAGAAATCTTCTTGTCAGAAACTACTGGCTCGATTTTAAAATAATTTCACATAAATGTTCCTTGGGTGACCCTCTACCAAGTTTGTTCAAGCCATCTTGATTCATAAAAAAACATGGCCACCAGGGGGCAGGGCAAGTTTAATTAATAAAAACTTAAAAAATCTTCTTGTCAGAAACCACTGGCTCGATTTTAAAATAATTTCACATAAATGTTCCTTGGGTGACCCTCTACCAAGTTTGTTCAAGCCATCTTGATTCGTTAAAAAACATGGCCACCAGGGGGCAGGGCAAATTTAATTAATAAAAACTTAAAAAATCCTCTTGTCATTAACCACTGGCTTGATTTTAAAATAATTTCACAGAAATGATGCTTGGGTGACCCTCTACCAAGTTTATCCAAGCCATCGTGATTCATCAAAAAACATTGCGACTAGGGGATGGGGTTTGTTTACTATTTAAGCTTTAGTAAAAACTTAAAAAACCTTGTCAGAAACTACTGACTCGATTTTAAAATAATTTCACGGAAATGTTCCTTGGGTGACGCTCTACCAAGTTTGTTCAAGCCATCTTGATTCGTCGAAAAACATGGCGGCCAGGTGGTGGGGTTAGTTTACTATATAAGCTATAGTAAAAAATTAAAAAATCTTTTTGTCATAAAGTACTGGCTTGATTTTAAAATAATTTCATAGAAATGTTCCTTGGGTGACCTTTTACCAAGTTTGTTCACGCCATCTTGGTTTGTCAAAAAACATGGCAGCCAGGGGGCGGGGCATGTTTAATTAGAAACTTAAGAATTTTTCTTGTCAGAAACCACCAGATCAATTTTAAAACTATTTCCCAGAAATGTTCCTTGGGTGACCCTTTACCAAGTTTGTTCAAGCCGTTGTGATTTGTTAAAAAAACATGACCGCCACAGTGAGGTGCTAGTTTAATATAGGCAGTTATATTAACAACTTCAAAAGCCTTCTTGTCAGAATCTACTGACCTGATCTCAATGTAATTTCACCGACATTTACAATGGGTGAACCTCTACCAAGTTTGAACTCTTCTACGCATCTGTTACATATTCAAAACAAATCAAAATTCTTGCCCATCCCGTTTTTCTAGAATTTTGAGTGTACATGCATTATATAATCTAATTAAGTTGGGTGACTCATCTTGGCCCTCTTGTTTCTGATGTGGCCAGTTGATCACCCAGCAGCTAGTTAAATTGTCTAACAACCTGGCACCTGACAATGATAGCTTTCAGGAAGTAACTGTGTACAACATAAGCTCAAAAGGGGTGACACTATAATAAAGAAACACCTTACTTACTTCACTTTTACATGACCTTGTGATTTGGGGAGAATTGATGTAAATTAAAGTAAATTTAAGACTGCTTAATAAGAAGAAAAATGTCTCCACTTTGTTTACAATGCTGGAGTTTATGTATCAAACTTAATCAATACAAGCATTACTAATGATGCTGCTTACCATTTTCAGCTGTTGAAAAACCAGAAGAAGAGCTGCCCCAAGGGGAGAGAATTCATTCTGAAAATTTTGAGCAAAAGCTAAAGAAAATGATTCTCCAATTCGAAAAGGTGAAATCTCACTCTCATTTATGACGAGATCTGTGCGTGACTTGAGCTCAGGGGAATCGCGTCACACCATAACAAACTGCAGTGGTGTTTCTGACAGAAGTTAATTACAACAAATTTACATAAAAAAGCCATGAAAAGAAAGAAAACAATACAAGATATGAAAGAAAATAAAAAAATAAGTTTCTCATGATAAAATAAAATTACTTTTTATCGTTTTGTGCGTGCTTGTATACTTTAATAAATGCATGATTTCTGGTGATGGGTGGGGTAATTTTTAAACTTGAGAAGTTTAGTATTAGCAGACGAATGATGCTAAGGTATATCAGAGTGATTTTCCTTGAACTTTGTTTTACTGGTGAAAGGTTAAGAGTTAGCCCCTTTTGTATTTAAAAACTGGATTACAAAAATTGTGGATTACCAAAAAAAACTAATGAATTGCCTTATATTTCTCTTGAAGATACTGGTATGTAAATTTTCATTAGTAGATAAATTATATTTGGCATATTTAATCATTGATATATAACCCAATGTGGTCCATCATGGCCAAACGATTCAAGGTTATATATGTCTCAAGATCACATATCTCATTGATAGTATATCACATCTTAGATTGGAGGGTCATGTGTTTGATCCTCTGCTATGGCTATGAGTGAGTGTCCTTGACCTAGACACTTTATCCATACATGCTGGTTCTACCTAGGAAGACTTTGAGTGTGGTTTGTCTAAGTTGTAAGAACTTGTTTCACAATCGATTTTAAATAGAATAAATTTAAAACAATATCTTTCACCGCTAAGATCATGGCTTGAACCAAATTAAGACGTTATCTTTGAAAGTGTTGTTGTTGGTTCTGTTTAGATTCATAAAATTTTGTTAATCCAGGGGTTGTGAGTTTGAATCCCTGCTTGGCCACAATCTCTGTGATGTTTTATATACAACATTGTGTCTCATTATCACTCATCTCTCACCGCTGATTCAAGTTGGAAAGTTATCAGTTACTTGCAGAGATTGGTTGTGCTCGAGTACTGGTTAACCTTCCAGGATCCCAAGAAACAGTGGTTAGGTTAATTGATGGTCTGTTAGCCCTCGATGATATAAAAATGATGCTAAATATTCAATCAATCAATTAATCAATCAATCAATCAATCATAAAATTATATGTATCCAATAAAACAAGTTGTAATATAATATATATATTTATATATACATGTAATGTGTTGATAAAGACATTAAGACCAATAAAAAACGTGTTTGTACTCCCAAGATAGAATTTAGAGTACCATACCGATACAGGGACAAAGAATAATGGAAAAGGGATGCTGGTTAATCAATGTGTTCTATGTTAAAAAAAAACTTTTCAGACAAATCTTTCACAAAATTGCTTGTCAAAATCAAGTGTTTTAATTGATTTAATTGAATACATGTTAACATACAAAGGGATCTCTCTCTGTAATAGGGGTCGAAACTGAAATCACCCAAAGGGCAAGTTCGCGAACCAGTTACGGTATCACTCGAGCGATGTCTAGAAATCAGCGAGAAGTTGTGCATTTAAAAAAAAACCTACTTAAACTTTTTATTGCCTTTCAAACCTATAACTTTTATTTTTCATGATATCTGTCTGTGATATCTGTCCATTTTTAGCTCTACTGGCCAAAGGCCAGAAGTGCTTATGCGATGGCGCGTTGTCTGTCATCCGTCGTCTGTCGTCTGTTAGCAGCACTTTTTCTGAAACCACTAGGCCAATTAAACTGAAACTTCACATGGGTGTTTCTATTGCATAGGAGACTATACAGAAGATTTTTTTTTATCTGAAATTCAAAATGGCCGCCATTACTAAAAATAGTCAAAAACTTAAAAAAGCTTCTTCTCATGAACGGCCCAACAGATTTTCAAAATGTTTATGTAGTAATGATAACCAACTATAGTTCTGTTAGATTTGTTCAAATGGTGTCCCTAGGGTAAAAATGACCCTGCCCCAAGAGTTCAACAAGGGGACACGTGTCAATATAATATTATTTTTTTTTGTTTAAATGGAAATAATTTTGCCTATATTTTCACTAAAGCATTGTTAGGTAAAGGAGGTTAAGATTAGTAAAAATGACTGTCTTAAGGGGTCAGGAGGGTCCCCAAAAGGGTACAAATTAGGAATTAGTAAAATTGTTTTCTTAAGAACCGGTATGTCAGATTTGTACATATTTGATATAAATTATCCCTAAGTGTAGGGGTTTGATTGCAGATAAGAATTTAGGGGTTAAAATATATAGGGGCCCTGTAAGGGGACTTAGAATTTTACATAGGGATACTATGGGAAAACAGAAAATTCTCTTTTTTTTTCATTTATTCTGAAAACACTAGTCCAATTAATCTGAAACTTCACATGGATGTTTCTATTGCATAGGAGACTATACAAAAGATTTATTTTTTCTATCTAAAATTCAAGATGGCCACCATTACTAAAAAATAGTCCAAAACTTAAAAAATCTTCTTCTCATGAACAGTCCAACAAATGTTCAAAATGTTTATGTAGTAATGATGACCAACTATAGTTTTGTTAGATTTGTTCAAATGGTGTCCCTATAGTTAAAAATGATCCCGCCCTGATGTTTCTATTGCATAGTAGAATTTCAAAAAGTGCTATGGCCACTATGAGTCAGTAGAGCGTCCTCAGGCCCTATTGGGCCTCTTGTTTCTTTGAAATACTGAGTCGAGGCACATCAATCAAAATTTAGGATGACCTGGCCATATATGGTGAATGAGCTTGGTCAGTCTTGATGATAACAAACAATTGTATTGATACACATGGTGCGGCATATAGTAGTTGATATAATAGTTATAAAACTTTAATTAATGAGAACAGTGATTTAATGCATTTTTTTTTTATCGGGTTTAACACCATTTTAAACACATTTCAGGTTATATATAGCATATCCAGTTTTGCTGGTAGAGGAAGACCTCAGACTGAGTACAACTGTTGTCCTTCCACAAGTAATTAGAAACTTTCTCACATACAGTTTTGGGAGCGGGATTCGAACCTATGACCTTAGCGGTGAGAAGTAAGTAATCTTGAGATGGCGCCTTCGGCCACTCAGCCACAGAGGACCCTTTAACTGCAATCAGTCTACCATTATGCCCTCAACTTTAATCTCAGTCGGTCTTTTTAGGTCACCTGAGACTTTGTCTCAATGGACCTTTTGTCCATCATCATGCGTCCATAAACAATTGACTTTTTCGACTTCTTCTCAAAAACCGTAACCGTAATTGTAATGATATATTGTATGCAGCTTTGGTACACACGGGTGAATCAAAATTGTGAAAACGGTCAAAGTAAGGTAAACTTTGAAAATCTTTTTCTCAATATAGGAGAAGCACTGGGAAACAACTTGTGAGATGATTAAGGACATATATGGGTCATTTATAAAAATTGTTAATTGCATGTCCCAGGGTCACACGGTTTTGCCCTTGGAGTGAGGCCTACTTTACTTAATCTATATAAGAGAAATTGACAAGAAGTTATTTCTTAGGACGGAATAGATTTATAATTATATAAATATAAGTCAGTAACCTCCCTGTTCATGTCATGATGTAATTATTTCAATCAGAGAACAGTTCTTATAACATACATTTATTGTTAGTTGGCCTTTTGCTTTGTTTTCATTAGAGTTTTGGTAATACATTGTAAATTCTGACGGAGTTGTCTTTGTTACTGTTAACAATTTTCAAATTGTTTTTAAGCTTGACTGTTCGAAGGATAAAGAGAGCTATTCTGCTCACCTGGGCGTCAGTGTCCCACTTTGGTTGAAGTTTTGTGTGCAAGTCCCAATCTCAATAACCATTGCATATATTGACTTGAAACTTAACACAATACTCCCCAGTCATCAAACGTACTACAATAACTAAGTTAGATAACTGTTGCATTAATATAATACAAATTATTGCCCTTGTTTGACTAAGAAATTCTGGTTAAAGTTTTGCTTGCAAGTTCCATCTAGTCCATACTTCATCAGAATACTTTGAAAGTGCCCATCTGCAAATAGCTAGTAAACCTTCCCCAACACAATGTAATATATATTGCAATTCAAATGGCTGTTGTTGATTGTTTGCAGTTAAAGAAAGACTGGTACAACTGATGCTTTGGAGAAAACACAAAGACTACACTGAAGAAAACAGACCAAAAAATGGAGACCACACAGGAGAAAACGGAGATCACACTGAAGAAAACAGAGATCACACTGAAGAAAACAAGAAACCACGCAGGAGAAAACAGAGACTACACTTGAGACAATAGACAACACTGGTTTCCAAAGATGACCTCTATTACTGAATTTCTAGATGAATGTAATTCGTATGACATTATTATGGTAAATAAATCTGTATAAATAATTATTAAACACCTCAAACCTCTTACTTATTATGAACAAACAGAGTTGAAAGTGTGACATTAATTTACATGTTTGAATGGATTCATGAAAGTTATAAAACAAATATAGATTGATAAAAAGCACGTAATTTCTTGCAAAAGAATGGTGGTTCTACTCAGTCTGAGGTCTTCCTTCATCAGTAAAACTGGATATGCCATAATTATATAACCTGAAATTTGTAGAAAATGGCATTAAACCCCATTAAAAAAGAAGCACATACATGTAATACACTTCTCGTGTTTGGAAGTGTAACAGGGACAAAAACATTCTTGACAATAATTTAGTAGCCTTAATTGGGATTCTACTTCATCGGCCATGTACTGGGAAACCAGCAAATGTAGAAACAAATCTACTATAACAGTAGGCCAACATTTCCAGTACAATGTATCCGGAGAAAACAAAACCTGGTATTATTGCATCTTTTTTAGCTTTTCCTTCTGCTTTAAGCACCACTGAAAAACTTTATTTATGATATAATTTAAATGTAATGACAAACAGAACAATAGGTTTTTGTAAATGTTTCATAGAGATCTGTTTCTTGTTAAATAAATTCACTGTCGTTTAGGTCCTCTATGGCTAAATACTCTAAGCTGCCCAAAGTTCACTGACCTCTCACTGCTGAGGTTGCAAGTTTGAGCCCAGTTGTTGAATATCTTGTGAAATAGTTAGTATGAGCTACCTGCTGAAGGACTGTGCTTTTATTCAAAATTTATATTTCAGGTTTTCCTCCACCAATAAAACTGGATGCCACATATAATGGTAGTCGGAAGTTTGTTGAAAGATATGCCATGGTAACACCATTGTATAAAGTAATTTCTCATATTTCAGACTGGACCATGTTCAGGTGTTCTGTAGACAATCTGAAGAGATGGAAGCCGCTATATATTATTGAGCTAGGCCTTGCTGTTTAAAGACATTAATTGAGATTCTTTTTAATAGTATATTGAACTGATTAGTGGACCTAAATATTTATGTTACTTTATTAAAAGTTTGATTTGGTACTGTGTTACAGAAATGCTGTGAATAAGTGATACTGTGATACAAAGATACTGTGAATACAGAAATACTGTGAATAAGTGATACTGTGATAAAGAAATACTGTGTACAAAGATATTGTGATACAGCGATATTGTGATACAGAAATACTGTGATACAGAGATACTGTGATACAGAAATACTGTGATAAAGCAATACTGTGATAAATAAGAGATCATTTGAAGATATTTGACCAGTTGAACTGTGTCCTAGTGATAGTTAATGTTTATGGTTTGATTAGATAGTGTCAGAGTGTTTTGAATTTTTACTTCTTTCAGTGTTTTCTCCAGAGCAGGTTTCTTGTGTTTTTTTGCACAAATAAATCTCATTTGACACAATCAAATTTCATCATGCGTCGACTTTTATGCATTCTTAAAAATACAGCAACTCAAATTACATGGATTGGTTTACAAACAATCTTTCCATTGATAAAGAGAGTTATTAAAACTGGTTTTATCAACACATGTCAGTACTTTTTAGCACCTTTTTTCATTCACAATTTTTTCATTCAGTTTTAGTAAACAGTTAATGACCCCCAGACTTTTAGTCAGTAGGTTGATCATCAATGACCCTCAAAAAATTACAGCTCGACATAACACTTTCAACTAACTTGTTTCTCAAAAGTTTTGGCATGGCTTTAATAACTTTATATAACTTCCAAGAATGTGTGAAAAGTGTCACACATATTTTTATTATAAAGCCTTTATGGCAATGTAATGGTGACTTTTTTCCAATTAACAAAAACTTCTTTAAAAACTAAAAAATGTTTTTAAAAAAACACTTTTTTGCTCTTGTAATAAAACGCACATCATTCGTTACTTTTAACACTTCAATACCCATTTTCTTTATTACTGATTTTGAAATTTCATCATTTTGAGTAAAAAAAATTCTTAAGATGAAATAAAAACACTCAGGTCTTGTTATAACACGGTAGCCGGGATCTATGGAATGAAACTGCGATATAAGCAGAACCGCGTTATAAATATCCCAAGGTGCCCTGTGCTACATTGTTTGGCAATACTACTCGCAGTCAAAGTACTGTCAACAAACAGTTTTAGATGGAAGTTACGATTAATGGTACTTTTTTCAAGTTTTATGTTATTTTGTAAATCAACTTCTTTTTGTGTTATATTTTTGTAATGAGCAAGTCATCTAAAGATTATACATTTGCCATAGGCAGTTAATGTACCAAGTCAAACCTGTGTAAGCAGTCATCTCTATTGACCAGCCAAATGTCTTAAGCATTCACATTTGCAAATTTTTATTTTAAGCTTGTCTTTCTGAAAAAAAAACAGAGCTGTTGTCATGACACTGGTGTCACTGTTTCTTGTTAAGCTCAGGTTGAGTTTATACTAATTTCTTTTAGCTCCATTGTTATGAAAGCTCAGAGCTTATCTGAACCACTCTCCAGTCCGCTTCCTGGTTAGAACCATTACATTTTTTGTCATGTTCACTATTGTGGTTAAATTATCAACCCCTGTGTGGTTCCAGGGAGCCATGAGTGATGGCAAGAATAGGTTCACTGTGGCTTATGCATGTCATAAGAAGCGACAAATTGAGTAATATGATAGAATTTGCTGAAACTCTGCAGTTCTGCATGTATCAAGGTTCTAGGTTCATTCTGCATATTTATTTGTTGATGTATTTTTTTAATCTGTATGTTAATTTGTTGTTTTTGTACATGTAGAGTGAACCTGAAATCTTCCTTCCTTTTAGGCATCGAAGAACCTATAATGTGGTGGTATGTCGTAAAGCCCAATTCATTCATTCATACTTCCCTATTTCAACTTTGTAACTGTAACCCCAAGGACATCCACAACACCCCCTTTTTATTTTTTATTTTAAATTTTGTTTTGTTTTAAATTTAATACTATTCTGCCTCTTTGTTACCAACCCCAAGACCCCGCCTCCCCCACCATTAATTGTTTTTCTTAAAAATTTGTTCTGTGTAGAAGTAGATACACTGTCCCTTTTTTCAACTTTGTTACCAACCCCAAGACACCCTCTCCCTCCAACTTTTTTTTATTGTATTAAATTAAACATTCCTGTTTATTAAACTTTGGAACATACACCCCCACATCCACACCAAGATTCTAAAATTAAATTAAATACATTTCAGCTTAGCTACTGGCTAGCTTGCCTTACCCAGACATAGACATAGTGTATATTCTGCCCTAATAGTCCTACTTGCACATACATGTATCTACTATTTTGCTTATATGAAAAATGCTTACATTTATACAGATATATCTGTTTTTCTGATGGTACATTATAATGTAGTGTTCTGTGATTGACAAGGCTAAAATAGTTGTTAATAGCGTCAATAGAGTTAATGCTGTTCTTCGACAACTCTATCTTTTTTGGTGATTTTTTAAATCAGTTTTTTTTTTTCAGTAAACGTATTGATTTATCACCATCATGTTTAAAAAGTTTACTTCACTGACATTGACCTTCTTAATAGATTTGGAAAAAAAGGCGAGTGTCTGCATCCGCTTGCGGTGCTCTTGTTCCATTGAGGGCTAACAGAAAATCAGTAACCTAACAACTCTTTGGATTTTAGAAGGTTAACCAGTACTCCATCACACTTATCTCCACTGGTACAGTAACTGATCATTTTCCCACTTGAATCAGTGATGAGGGAATAAATGATGAGATGCAATGTCATATATTAATCATCAATGTGACTGACCAAGTGGGGATTCCAACTCTGGATCACTGGATTGATGCTCAGACGTGCTACTGACTGAGCTCAAATTTTGGATTTGGATTTGAATTCTGGACTTTAATATTTAACATCATCTTCATGATCAATATTTTTATTTTAATTTTCATCATCAGTCTCAACTCAGTATGACACTGGCTATTAAGTAATTTATTACATGAAACCCCATCCATTGAATAATTGAAGATGGACAAGGCACAACTATTTTTATTTAATAAAAAACATTGTATAACAATGGTGCCCCCCACCCCCATATTTTATTGAAATAAACAATATATCAGCTGAAAAAAATATGTGCCTGTTCAGATTTTGTGTTGCTCCCTAAGTTTGCCCCCTCTAGACTTATATCCTGGATCTGCCTCTGTATAAGGTTTTACATTGACAGATAAAAGTGTGCCTGTTTGTTTTACGCCCTAAGTATGACCCCTCTAAACTAATATCCTGGATCTGCCCCTGTATAAGGTATTACATTGACAGATAAAACATGTGTCTGTTTTTGTTGCGCCTTAAGTATGCCCCCTCTAAACTAATATCCTGGATCTGCCTCTGTATAAGGTATTACATTGACAAATAAAACATGTGTGCCTGTTTTTGTTGCGCCCTTAGTATGCCCCCTCTAAACTAATATCCTGGATCTGCCCCTGTATAAGGTATTACATTGACAGATAAAACATGTGTGCCTGTTTTTGTTGCGCCCTTAGTATGCCCCCTCTAAACTAATATCCTGGATCTGCCCATGTATAAGGTATTACATTGACAGATAAAACATGTGTGCCTGTTTTTGTTGCGCCCTTAGTATGCCCCCTCTAAACTAATATCCTGGATCTGCCCCTGTATAAGGTATTACATTGACAGATAAAACATGTGTGCCTGTTTTTGTTGTGCCCTAAGTATGCCCCCTCTAAACTAATATCCTGGATCTGCCACTGTATAAAGTATTACATTGACAGATAAAACATGTGTGCCTGTTTTTGTTGTGCCCTAAGTATGCCCCCTCTAAAACTAATATCCTGGATCTGCCACTGTATAAAGTATTACATTGACAGATAAAACATGTGTGCCTGTTTTTGTTGCGCCCTTAGTATGCCCCCTCAAAACTAATATCCTGGATCTGCCCCTGTATAAGGTATTACATTGACAGATAAAACATGTGTCTGTTTTTGTTGCGCCTTAAGTATGCCCCCCTAAACTAATATCCTGGATCTGCCCCTGTATTAAGGTATTACATTGACAGATAAAACATGTGTGCCTGTTTTTGTTGTGCACCTTAAGTATGCCCCCCCCCCCCCCCCCCCCACCTAAAACTAATATCCTGGATCTGCCCCTGTATAAGGTATTACATTGACAGATAAAACATGTGTGCCTGTTTTTGTTGTGCCCTAAGTATGCCCCCTCTAAACTAATATCCTGGATCTGCCCCTGTATAAGGTATTACATTGACAGATAAAACATGTGTGCCTGTTTTTGTTGTGCCCTAAGTATGCCCCCTCTAAACTAATATCCTGGATCTGCCCATGTATAAGGTATTACATTGACAGATAAAACATGTGTGCCTGTTTTTGTTGTGCCCTAAGTATGCCCCTCTAAACTAATATCCTGGATCTGCCCATGTATAAGGTATTACATTGACAGATAAAACATGTGTGCCTGTTTTTGTTGTGCCCTAAGTATGCCCCCTCTAAACTAATATCCTGGATCTGCCCCTGTATAAGGTATTACATTGACAGATAAAACATGTGTCTGTTTTTGTTGCGCCCTAGTATGCCCCCTCTAAAACTAATATCCTGGATCTGCCCATGTATAAGGTATTACATGACAGATAAACATGTGTCCTGTTTTTGTTGCGCCCTTAGTATGCCCCCTCTAAACTAATATCCTGGATCTGCCCCTGTATAAGGTATTACATTGACAGATAAAACATGTGTCTGTTTTTGTTGGGCCCTAAGTACGCCTCCCTAAACTAATATCCTGGATCTGCCCATGTATAAAGTATTACATTGACAGATAAAACATGTGTCTGTTTTTTTTGCGCCTTAAGTATGCTCCCCTAAACTAATATCCTGGATCTGCCCCTGTATAAGGTATTACATTGACAGATAAAACATGTGTCTGTTTTTGTTGTGCCCTAAGTATGCCCCCTCTAAACTAATATCCTGGATCTGCCCATGTATAAGGTATTACATTGACAGATAAAACACGTGTGATTGTTTTTGTTGAGCCCTTAGTATGCTCCCTCTAAACTAATATCCTGGATCTGCCAATGTATAGGGTATTACATTGACAGATAAAATATGTGTGCCTGTTTTTGTTGCGCTTTAAGTATGCCCCCTCTAAACTAATATCCTAGATCTGCTCCTGTATAAGGTATGACATTGACAGATAAAATTGTATTACATCCTAAGTATGCCCCCTCTAAACTAATATCCTTGATCTGCCCATGTATAAGGTATTGCATTGACACATAAAACATTTGCAGGTTTTATATAATTAAGTCATCATTATTGTATGCTGGACATTTGTCTCATGTTACAGTCTCTGTGTTTATATATGTGAGTATGTGTTTTTTCATTATTGAATTTTACTGTATATTTCGAACAATGTTGTACAACATTTACGTTAGATTTATCGAAAAGTGACTGCAATTTGTACTTCAATGAGACTTAGTTGAGTAATGTCGTTTAACCATACAAATATGAATAATGAATATAAAACATGAAATTAGTAATCTGTGATATTATGATTAAGATGTTAGCTATGTCTTTTATGTGTGTTGAGTGCTGCATTTGTATTATTATGTACTGTATATGTTTTATGTGCCTTTGTATTATACCAAACACACTATTGTCTATTATTTAATTATAACAACATGTATGTGAAATTTAGAATATTTAAAATAAAATTAACAAAGAAAATGAATTAGACTGGAAATATTTATTTTAAACCAGAAATTATATTGGCCATCTTTGAACACCTATAATTTTTACCAGCATTTATAAATACTGCTTGTATTTTTTTCATCACATTACCAGTTGTAGGACGCATGTTAATGGAGGACCCAACCCAGATCATACGTAAGAAAAGCCATGTCCACAAGTTACTGCCATTATCAACTACATGTATATAGCAAAAGTGGTGTTGTAGATCTGCTTATTCATGAAACAGCTTTACAAACGAATACATTAGAACTGAAATGGTAAAATCCTTACCAAGAGATGAATATGTAATTTCCTTGTGGTTAATAGGACAGCATAAACAAAGACATGCACCACAATAAACTGTAAACATTGACATGTACCACAATTAACTATAAACATGCACCACAATAAAGTGTGGAGCACATGGTAAAATGGTAGACCCATAATCGGGTTCAATCCCCTGACACGGCTATGTGTGTGGTCCTTGACCAAGCCACTTTATCTGCATTTGCTTAATACTTGTTCTACCAAGGAGCCAGGCCTGATTAGCTCAGTCGGTTACGAGTCTGACTATCAATCCAGGGGTCCTGAGTTCGAATCCCCCGCCCGGCAACAGTCTCTGTGATGATTTATATACCACATTGTGTCTCATTATCATTCGTCTCTCACCACTTATACAAGTGGGAAAGTTATCAGTTACTTGGGGAGATGGGGTGTGCTTGAGTACTGGTTAATCCCAGGAAACAGTGGTTAGGTTAACTGATCGTCTGTTAGCCCCGATGGCATAAAAATGACGCTTGATATTCAATCAATCAATCGATCTACCAAGGAAAACATTGAGCATGATTTCATCCCAAGTTATTTGTTTCACAATCTAGATAAAAATAAATAAAACAAAACAATTTAGTATTTAAACAAGGACAAGCATCACTTTTGAGACACTAGTAGTCGCATAAACACTCGTAAATCAGCTTTCATGCAGAATATTTGCTCTATAAAATACACATTTTTAACAAAGTTCTATACTGACTGAGAGGCTAACAATGTAGATCTTTACCAGGTTGCTGGATGTCCTGCAGTGATGTAAGCAGCCTATTGTTGACAAGTAAAAGGCAAGTATTGGTCAAGGAGTGTAAATTAGAGAATACTGAGAGGCTATCAATGTATACCTTGACCAGATTGCAGATTACAAGTTATTGTTTAGATAATAATATAGTTTAATGTTTATATACAGTTATTCATTTATATTCATTTAACCCTCTGCTCCATAAGCATTTTTTTTACTCTTCTAAATTGAAAGCATTAATACACTATTTATCATCAATAGGTGAATTATGTTTATATTTATTGACTGAGTGGAAAACAGTGCAGGAAGTGTTCAGATTGCATGTTACTCTTTGCACTGTGTTCAAAGGCCTTCTTTGATTGGTGTAGGAAAATGCTTATCTACGGTGTAAATGGTTAAGGACTATGGTCATACTGTAATTGTGACTTTTAGATTTTATTCTGACAGCTGCTCAAATACCCTATGTTTAAGTGAAATATTGATGATATATCAATAGATAGGTTGTAAAATGCCAATTGTGAGTGGAAGATGCATGCCAGTGGTTCACCATTGTATATGGGAGATTTCAAAGCCCTAATTTTTGGTACATTTGTTTACAGAAGTGACAAAGTTCAAAACAATGGAACCTGTAACAAGTTTAAATGCCTGTGTAGATGCAATGAGTCTTCATTTTTCCTCATAAGTCACTTGATCGAAAATTACACATTGATTTTAAATAAAAATGTCTTTCTATATGATTTGTGACAAGGGTGATGTGATAACTCATTACAAAGAAGTATTGTCCACCATCAATCTTCCATATTTTGATCTCCTTGCGGGCTTTTCAATGGCATTTAATTTAATACAAAACATAATCATGACTGATGACTTTATTTCATTACACAACATTCTGTTGACAGTAGCCTTGCAACTAAATTAAGGCCTTTGTATAACTGCGCAGAATCTTGAACTACTTTAAAAATCGTCATTATTCAGAATACAAACAAACCTGTCTTAAGCAGCCAGTCAATGGAAGGAACAAAAATGGTCTTTTAAAGCAGATTATTACTTAAAACAGAATAATTTGCTTTGAAAGCATAAGAATGGAAAATGTCAAATGTGGTTAATTAAGACAAGTGACTCCTCAACAGAGGTGACCTCCTACACAGGTTTGTCTGTATATGTTTGACATGAAGTTTATTTTGTTCACTAATTTAATAAAACTTCAGACAGATCCACTCCAACAAAAATTCTCATTTCTCTAAATGGTAATTTAAATTCATTACACGTGAAATCACCCCACACAATTACAGTTGTTACACATGAACACATGAACCCCCCCCCCCTCTCACACACACACACACAATTACAGTTGTGACACATGAAATCCCCCCCCACCACACAATTACAGTTGATACACATGAAATCCCCCCACCACACACACACAATTACAGTTGTGACACATGAAGTCCCCCCACCACAAAATTACAGTTGATACACATGAAATCCCCCCACTACACACAATTACAGTTGTGACACATGAAATCCCCACCCCCACAATTACAGTTGTTACACATGAAATCCCCCCCCCCCCCAATTACAGCTGTGACACATGAAATCCCCCCCCCCCCCCCAATTACAGCTGTGACACATGAAATCCCCCCACCCCCACAATTACAGTTGTTACACATGAAATCCCCAACCACACAATTACAGTTGTTACACATGAAATCCCCAACCACACAATTACAGTTGTTACACATGAAATCCCCAACCACACAATTACAGCTGTAACACATGAAATCCCCACACACACAATTACAGTTGTTACACATGAAATCCTTACCCCCACAATTACAGTTGTAACACATGAAATCCTTACCCCAACAATTACAGTTGTTACACATGAAATCCTTACCCCCACAATTACAGTTGTTACACATGAATACACATGAAATCCCCCCACACACAATTACAGTTGTTACACATGAAATCCCCACTCCCACAATTACAGTTGTTACACATGAAATCCTCCCACCACACAAAAACAGTTGTGACACATGAAGTCCCCCCCAACACACAATTACAGTTGATACACAAGAAATCACCCCCCCACACCCCCACCCCCTCCCACACACACAATTACAGTTGTGACACATGAAGTCCCCCCAACCACACAAATACAGTTGATACACATGAAATCCCCCCACCACACACACAATTACAGTTGCGACACATGAAATCCCCACACATGAAATCCCCACCCCCACAATTACAGTTGTTACACATGAAATTCCCACCCCCACAATTACAGTTGTTACATATGAAATCTCAGCCCCCCCCCCCCCCCCCCACAATTACAGCTGTGACACATGAAATCCCCCACCCCCACAATTACAGTTGTTACATATGAAATTCCCACCCCCACAATTACAGTTGTTACACATGAAATCCCCACCCCCACAGTTACAGTTGTTACACATGAAATCCCCCGACCCCACAATTACAGCTGTGACACATGAAATCCCCCCCCCCCCCACACAATTACAGTTGTTACATATGAAATCCCACCCCCCACAATTACAGCTGTGACACTTGAAATCCCCCACCCCCACAATT
Organism: Panopea generosa; assembly: GCA_029582155.1. Lineage (NCBI taxonomy): Eukaryota > Metazoa > Mollusca > Bivalvia > Adapedonta > Hiatellidae > Panopea > Panopea generosa. The sequence continues at coordinate 134,160 of JAPMAH010000025.1, read as the reverse complement.
ACAGTTGTTACATATGAAATTCCCACCCCCACAATTACAGTTGTTACACATGAAATCCCCACCCCCACAATTACAGTTGTTACACATGAAATCCCCACCCCCACAATTACAGTTGTTACACATGAAATCCCCCACCCCCAAAATTACAGTTGTTACACATGAAATCCCCACCCTGCACAATTACAGTTGTTACACATGAAATCCCCACCCCACAGTTACAGTTGTTACACATGAAATCCCCCACCCCCACAATTACAATTGTTACACATGAAATCCCCACCCCCACAATTACAGTTGTTACACATGAAATCCCCACCCCCACAATTACAGTTGTTACACATGAAATCCCCACCCCCACAATTACAGTTGTTACACATGAAATCCCCACCCCCACATTTACAGTTGTTACACATGAAATTCCCACCCCCACAATTACAGTTGTTACACATGAAATCCTTACCCCCACAATTACAGTTGTTACACATGAAATTCCCCACCCCCACAATTACAGTTGTTACACATGAAATTCCCCACCCCTACAATTACAGTTGTTACACATGAAATCCTTACCCCCACAATAACAGTTGTTACACATGAAATTCCCCACCCCCACAATTACAGTTGTTACACATGAAATTCCCCAACCCCACAATTACAGTTGTTACACATGAAATCCTTACCCCAACAATTACAGTTGTTACACATGAAATTTCCCACCCCCACAATTACAGTTGTCACACATGAAATAATCCCATCCCCACAATTACAGTTGTTACACATGAAATTCCCCACCCCCACAACTACAGTTGTTACACATGAAATCCTGACCCCCACAATTACAGTTGTTACACATGAAACTCCCCACCTCCACAATTACAGTTGTTACACATGAAATCCTTACCCCCACAATTACAGTTGTTACACATAAAATAATCCCACTCCCACAATTACAGTTGTTACACATGAAATTCCCCCCCCCCCCCCCACAATTACAGTTGTTACACATGAAATTCCCCACCCCCATAATTACAGTTGTTACACATGAAATCCTTACCCCCACAATTACAGTTGTTACACATGAAATTCCCCACCCTCTCAATTACAGTTGTTACACATGAAATTCCCCACCACACAATTACAGTTGTTACACATGAAATTCCCCACACCCACAATTACAGTTGTTACACATGAAATCCTTACCCCCACAATTACAGTTGTTACACATGAAATTCCCCACCCCCACAATTACAGTTGTTACACATGAAATTCCCACACCCTTCACATAGAAATATTTTAACTGGGAAGTGTCTTATGTGACTTACTGATAAAGGCGTCTACCTCAGAAACAGGAGATTACAGGTTCGAATCCCAGTGGAATAACTTGGATTTTTTTTATAACCAGATGACCAAGCATCTCATATAACCAGATGACCAAGAATATCCTATAACCAGATGACCAAGCATCTCATATAGCCAGATGACCAAGCATATCATATAGCCAGATGACCAAGCATCTCATATAACCAGGTGACCAAGCATCTCATATAACCAGATGACCAAGCATATCCTATAACCAGATGACCATGCATATCCTATAACCAGATGACCAAGCATATCCTATAACCAGATGACCATGCATATCCTATAACCAGATGACTAAGCATCTCATATAACCAGATGACCATGCATCTCCTATAACCAGATGACCAAGAATATCCTATAACCAGATGACCAAGCATCTCATATAGCCAGATGACCAAGCATCTCATATAGCCAGAAGGCCAAGCATCTCATTTAACCAGATGACAAATCATCTCATGTAATCAGATGACCTAGCATCTCATGTAACCAGATGACCAAGCATCTTGTGTAACCAGATGACCACCAACCGGTGGGTTTGATCCTCCACAACAGCTATGTGTGGTGTCCTTGAGCAAAACACTTTTTTCGCATATGCTTTGTACTGGTTCTACCCAGGAAGACTTCGAGCATGATTTGTCTGAGTTGTAAGAACTTGTTTCACAATAGAAGTAAAATAAATAAGTTTAAACTAAACCAAGCATCTCATGTAACCAGATGACCAAGCATCTCGTGTAACCAGATGACCTAGCATCTCATGTAACCAGATGACCACGAACCTGTGGGGTCAATCCTCCGAAACAGCTATGTGTGGTGTCCTTGAGCAAGACACTTTTTTCGCATATGCTTTGTACTGGTTCTACCCAGGAAGACTTCGAGCATAATTTGTCTAAGTTGTAAGAATTTGTTTTACAAACGAAGTAAAATAAATACGGTTAGTTTAAACTAAACCAAGCATCTTGTGTAACCAGATGACCAAGCATCTCGTGTAACCAGATGACCTAGCATCTCATGTAAACAGATGTCCAAGCATCTCATAAAACCAGATGACCAAGCATGTTCAAGCATCTGATATAACCAGATGTTCAAGCATCTCATATTACCAGATGACCAAACATCTAATTTAACCAGATGACCAAGCATCTCACATAACTAGATGACCAAGCATCTCATGTAACCAGGTGTTCAAGCATCTCATATAACCAGATGTTCAAGTGTCTCACATAACCAGATGACCAAGCATCTCATTTAACCAGATGTTCAAGCGTCTAATATAACCAGATGTCCATGCATCCTATATAACCAGATGACCAAGCATCTCACATAACCAGATGTTCACATAACCGGATAGAGTGTTGGCTGCTCATGTCAGATGTTGTGAGTTCGATTCCCAGCTCAGTTTTAATGCCTTTCAAAAAAAACAACACTTAGCAGTTCTGATTAGTACTGTTCTCTATGAGCTCTGAGCTTTCTTTGCAATATTAATTTTGTAATTTAGGCCAAATAAAATTAATGAAGTGTTCACTGTTTCACTCTGGGTAAAAAAAAAGATGTTATTTTCTAGTTCATTTTAAAGAATCATCATAACCTTTAAGTCCAATATTTTTAAGATAATTTTTTTTCAATGGGGTTTTAATGCCATTTTCAACACATTTCAGGTTACATATGACATAACCGGTGGAGGGAGACCTCAGAATGAATCTGAGTAGAACCATTGTCCTTCTGCAAGTAACTGGCCAACTCATGCCAATAAAGCTTATTTATGAACACTTTGTTCAGAAATGTGTTCTTTTCTGTTTCTGTAATACAGTTTTTGCGTTCAGAAGGTTGTTGTTGTTGTCAAATAATTCGCTTCCTGCTCTAAATATTACAACAACAACAACTATCCTGAATCTGATCATCACCGACTGAATGGGTCGAAATGAATGTGCTAAAATTGTTTAAATTTGGGACATTAAAAGCATGAGTTCCCTGTGTAAGTGTTGCACTTGCAAGGTATAAAACGACAGATAGATCTGCTATTATACTGTAGAAACACCTGTTATATAGTAAGTTCCATCTAAATTGACATTATTTCACAATAACGTATTGGATTTATAAAATACCTGATTTTACTAAATAACAATAACAATTTTTGGGTTTCTGGTAATAAGCAAAGTGCATGGAATGTTTTACTGCATGTCGACACATGAATAGGTCATTTTGTTCTTAAGAGAACCATAGACAGAAATACACTGAAAATGTAAAACAGAATGAAGCAATATTCAAGCCTAAAGGCACATTTCAACATACAGACTATATACATGTACATGCACATAAACACATATATACACATGTGCAAATGTACATATACTTACCCACATGTACATGTATAAATACATGCATACACATGTACAGTTGTACAAACCAACATTAATAAATAGAAACTAGAAAATAGCAAGAATTGAATTTGTATGCTACTCACAGTGAATTACACAGCATATTTATTTTAATTTGCATGCATGACATTTACATGACATTTACATGACATTTACATGACATTTACATGATATTTCATTCCAAGAAGATATTAAAAGCTTAAGTTGGTTAAAATTTGATGTTGATATTTTGGCATTTGTAATGGCAATGCCAACACAGTAAAGAGAATGAAAATAGTGAGAGTGTTGCCATGTTTAGAGACCAATATATACTGTTGCTATACAACCAAAATATGAATTGCATAGATCTTTAGCTTTACATTAAATTGTCTTGTTTTGTGTGCAAAAAAACAACAAACCCCAAAATACTCGGTATCACGGTTTGGAATACTCGACCTTTGTTAAATCCACATTACATCATGATAATGACACAATTATTCAATTTCATTGTTTTATTAACAGTGAAAAAAATTAATATGCATTTAGTTGGGAAACAAATAACATAGCTTTAATATTTCTATCTTTTTGTTGTAAAAATATTTTTATGGAAAGACATTCTATAAGACTTCTTTTTCTCTTGCCAGTGTATTATTATACTAAAGAAAGTCATTATATTTTATCTTCTTTTTAAAATTCACTAAAATTATTCTGGTTATCTCTGCCTACCATTTCTGGGGGCCTGGGCTCGATTAGCTCAGTCGATAATGCGTCGGACTATCAATCCAGGGGTCTTGAGTTAGAATCTACGTCTGACAACAGTCTCCATGGTGATTGATATACGACATTGTGTCTCATTACCTTTCAGGATCCCAGAAAACAGTGGTTAGGTTAACTGATTATCTGTAAGCCCTCAATGGCATAAAAATGATGCAATCAATCAATCAATCAATCAATCATTCCTTGGGCAAGGAGTTGGAATCCCTGGCTATCCACAGTGTCAGTGATGATTGATTTAGTCTCTCACAACTGAATATTCAAGTGGCAAAGTATCAGTTACTTGTAGAGGCGGGTGTGCTCCAGTACTGGTAAAACTTCTAGGTTCCCAGGAAAGAGAGGTTTAGGTTAACTGATTGCTGTTAGCCCTCAATGGCATAAACATTATGCTAAATATTCAAACAAGTAAAAAAAAATTAAAATTGCATATATTTTGTCTGTTTTAGATAAATTTGGGTTTCCTCAGTGAGAAGAATCTATGATGCCAGATGTGACAGTTGACACACTACACCAGTTCCTGTTGACCTCCAGTTACCCAGCTGCTGCTGCTGAAACAGGTAAAACTCTGTTGGGGTCTTTAAGGTATAAAAATGTATAAAGGCATTTAAAATATCCCTTGATTTATCCTAAATCTATTTAGCAGAGTATGCAAATTAAGCTCAGAGCTGTTGTGAACATTTCTAGCATGAAAAGCAAGATAAGGTTAATCAGGTCAAGGTCAAGGTTACTGAATATAAAAATTCAGTTTTCACTTAATAACTTTATAAGTTTTTTATAATGTTTTGATAAAGTTTTGTGTATAGGTTGGCTGGTTGTTTGTTGTTTAGCTACGCTTTCAATAATGTTCAGTTATATTGCAATAGTGTCTACTAAAGACAGTATTTTAAGCACTGCCACACATGTGGCAGACACATAATATGATACCCCACCCAGTCTGACACAGAACCTAGGACTTTCCTCTAAATGCTGAACACCAAGTGAGCAAGCTTCTAGTACCATTTTTCAAGTCTTTGGTATGACCTGGCCGGGGATTGAACCCACAAACTTTCGCATGCAAGGCGGATACTCTTTAACAAGACCACTGCTGCAGTTTTTTTGTATCAGTTCCTAACATACACGTAAACATCAAGTTTTGGATTGATTTTTAGGTAAATTGGGATCATGGCTACTGATTACATAAAGCATAATGGTTTCTACTAAATAACTGTAGTTTTCATTATGATATGTTATTCAAATTTTGTTTATAGACACATTATGCCCATTTAAACCGAAAATTATATTACCAGTACAAAAATTATATTTCCAGTACTAAGCTATGTGTTTGTTTTATAACTAGAACTAATATTCTTGTTGAATATTCAATTTTTCCACTCTTTGTTGTTTTTTTTAGTATTTTAGCAAAGTCAAGCATGTTGTCCATCTTGCAGCTCTTTTTGTCTTGTCTATCTATCCGTCTGTCTTTTTTTTCTGTCTGTGTTCTGTATCTGTCCATCTGTCTGTTGATGTTGTCTAGTTGTGTATATCATTGCAGTGCTCTGACCTGATGAATTTTAAGAGAGTTATGGCCCTTTGGATGTGTTAGAATAGTAAACTCATCTGCTCTTAACCTCCATAAACAATTGTCACATTTTGATGAAAGTTTATAGAAAGTATTAGTATGAAGTTAAGTTTAAGTCACAGTTTTTATAATATTCACATATAAAATTAATTATTTATTGATGGCACTAAACTTTACTGTTTGTTAATCCAGAAACCAACTTGTATGTGACTGGATAGAAACTGTCGTGGAGTGATATAGGTTTTCTTTAATAAAAAAATCATGTTTAACAGCGTTCTGCATGGCCATTACAGATGTAATCGTCCGAATGGATGTCATGTTCATTTTTTCATTGTTCACTATTGTGGTTAAATTGTGTTGTTCCAGGGAACCATATGAGTGATGTCAAGGATAGGATCACTGTGACTCGTGCATGCTGAAGTGACAATTTGAGTAATACAATAGAAGTTACTGAAACTCTGCAGCGCTGCGGGTATCAAGGTTCCAGGTTCATTCTTGCATATTCATTTGTTGATTTATTTTTTTTAATCTGTATGGTTATGTGTTGCTTTTGTACCGGTATAGTGAACCTGGAATCTTCCTTCCTGTTGGCGTTGAATAACCTATAATGTGTTGGTACGCTGTATAACCCAATTTATTCATCTCTTTGAAAAAATATATCTCTGTGCAACTCCTAAATTTGGTATTGGGTCCACCATGGCCGGGTTGTCTAAGGTGCCATCTCAATATCATTTACCTCTCATTGCTAAGGTCCTGAGTCCCGCACAGTCCAAAAACTTTATGTGTGAAAGTTTGCCAGTTTCTACTCAGATTCGTTCTGAGATCTTCCTCCACCAATAAAACTAAATATTACATATAACCTGAATTCTGTTGAAAATGACATTAAACTCAATTACAAAAAAAAATGAAATAACAGAACAGTGGAGAAACATTTTAAAATTTCCTACAATATCACACAGTATCTGCAATATCATACAATATCATACAATATCACACTGTATCATACAATGTCACACAATATCATACAATGTCATACAATATCATACTATCACATAATATCATACAATATCACACAATGACATACAATATCACAAAATACCATACAACATTGCACATTGACAAACAATATCACACAATACCATACAATATCACACAATATCATACAATATCACACAACACCATACAATATCACACAATATCATACAACATTGCACATTGACAAACAATATCACACAATATCATACAGTATCACACAATATCATACAGTATCACACAATATACAATATCTTACAATATCATAAAATATCACACAGTATCAAACAATATCACACATTGTCATACAATATCACACAATAAACAAAGAAATGGACTGGAGATGTGAGTAGCTTTATTAGATACAACAGTTGATTTCGAAGGCACACAATCTAGACTTGTGTTACTGCTGCTGAAAATTATTCAAACTATGTACATGATAAATAATTGAAACTAGTAACACACATGATAAATTATTCAAACTATGTACATGATAAGTTATTCAAACTATGCACATAATAAATTATTGAAACTAGTAACACACATGATAAATTATTCAAACTATGTACATGATAAATTATTGAAACTATGCACATAATAAATTATTGAAACTAGTAACACACATGATAAATTATTCAAACTACACACATAATAAATTATTGAAACTACACACATAATAAATTATTGAAACTACACACATAACAAATTATTGAAACTACACACATAATAAATTATTGAAACTACACACATAACAAATTATTGAAACAACACACATAATAAATTATTGAAACTACTCACATAACAAATTATTGAAACTACACACATAATAAATTATTCAAACTACACACATAATAAATTATTGAAACTACACACATAATAAATTATTGAAACTACACACATAATAAATTATTGAAACTACACACATAATAAATTATTGAAACTACACAAATAATAAATTATTGAAACTACACACATAATAAATTATTGAAACTACACAAATAATAAATTATTGAAACTACACACATAATAAATTATTGAAACTACACAAATAATAAATTATTGAAACTACACACATAATAAATTATTGAAACTACACAAATAATAAATTATTGAAACTACACACATAATAAATTATTGAAACTACACAAATAATAAATTATTGAAACTACACACATAATAAATTATTGAAACTACACAAATAATAAATTATTGAAACTACACACATAATAAATTATTGAAACTACACAAATAATAAATTATTGAAACTACACACATAATAAATTATTGAAACTACACAAATAATAAATTATTGAAACTACACACATAATAAATTATTGAAACTACACAAATAATAAATTATTGAAACTACACACATAATAAATTATTGAAACTACACAAATAATAAATTATTGAAACTACACACATAATAAATTATAATCCTTAATATCACAACTGGGCTCAGTTAGCTCAGTTGGTAGAACATCTGACTTGGGTCGTGAGTTTGAGTCATGGACACAGTATCTGTAATAGTTGACATACAACATTGTATCTCATTGTCATTGTTTCCCACTGCTGATTCCAGTGGTAAAATTATCAGTTGATTGCTGATATTGGTGTGCTGGAATACTGGTAACCTTCCATGAAAGAGTGGCTGGGTTAACTGGTCATCTGTTGATGCTTGATGACATGAAAATGATGCTAAATATTCAAACAAATTGAATATATTGATGTAAAACACTTTGTTCGACAAGGCATTTATTTAAGATGAAGTACATGTACATACAAAATCACTTGGTGTACCAGGTCATCTGATATACACTATGAATATTGTATTTTACTTTCAAAAAGATTTGATTTGAGTTTGTTTTTTTATGGCCTCTCCCCCCACTTCCAAACATTTATGGAGGGGGGAGCATATTAGTTACCTTTGTCTGTGCATTCATTCGTCCATCTTGTCTCCTCTACTCTTAAATTTCTCAACCAATTTTCACCAAACTTACCAGGAAGTATTGATATGAAGTATAATTGCTGATATTGTCATAGTGTTCAGGTCAACATATTTTTGTTGGAGTTATGTCCCTATATTTATTTTTAATGGTAAAAATAATTATTCGTGACAGCTCGGCTCCTCTTCAATTTTTTGACGAAACTTGCCAGGGAGTATTGGTATGAAGTCCAGTCATCATTGCAATGGTCTGTTGACTTCTGGCCCTTTATTTATTTTTATAGGTAATTCTACCACACTCTCTTATCAGCTCTGCTCTTCCTACCCTATGGAATCTAAAAGCACAAACTTATAGGCTCTGTGCAGCTTATACAGAGGGCATGAACTGAACCTATGATCGGTGGGTGGTGGGTTCAATCCTCCGCTATGACTGTGTATGGCGTCCTTAAGCAAGACACCTTTTCTGAATGTGCTTATTACTGGTTCCATCCAGGAAGACTTCAAGCGTGATTTGTCTAAGTTGTAAGAACGTGTTTCACAATCAAAGTAAAATAAATAAGTTTAAACTATACAGCAGGCTGTTTGCACTTGTGTATAGAATATTTTGTATATGGGAACCCGGTGAGCTAGTACTCTAATAGGCAAAGTTGGGTTTAGACTCAACAGTTCAAAATCTATAAGTAGTGCATCGGGTACAACCATTAATAGGTGTAAAATAAACACACCATTTTGAACACGGGACATTTGGACGGACCCAAGAAACATTGTGTTTGACCGAAATTTTATGAATATAATAATTATATGAATGGGACCCCATAATTAATCAAGTTTGAGTATAGATATATCATAAGTGTGTAATGATGTCAAGGGTCAGTTTGTGGGTGCCAATTTAAACATTCAAAATATGAACAACTTGTTTAAATAGAAACATGCAAAAGAAAGAGTAATGCCAGTCAAAACTTTAAGTACTGAGTATAATCAATCATGCCATGATTTTATAATAAGAATATGAAAAATAATTGAATAATAATGAACTACGTATCAGAAATCTTACAAAATGAACATAACAAACACTTGAAATGAAAAGCATATATGAGACCTGAAAATGACAGATAAATAGACTGTTATTAATCGGTTAATGTGGTGATGTTTGACTTGCACTAAATTCTGTACATCCTATGCTCTACCACTAGCAGGCTTTTTGATAACAGCAGTAGTTTACCTATCTGACAAAAAGGATTCTGTTACATTTTGTGGGATGAAGCCCATGGAAATATGATTTTATCTTAAATTGGAACACACAGCCAGGCACATTTAACTCCTTTGGTTGCAGGTTTGAGGTGTTAACCCACCATTGATTTTTGTTCTTTATTCTATAGTAAATAATAAAAGTTTGAAGGCTTATCAGTCATAGAGAAACCCAAATGAAAGAAGTGAAACTTACATTTTACTGTTTGTCAACCTCTGCAAAATATGATGAGAAAAGTAGGGGTCATGTGTCATATAAGAGATTTCTTTTTTCCTGTACACTGCTGACAAAGTAAAAGTAGACTTCTGAAATCATGTAAAATTTCAAAATTCAAACATGACAATGCTGTCAAAATGTTCAAAATACATCAATAATGTCATTCAAATAAAAAAATGAGCATTAAAATCAGGAAAATGCATTTTTAAAGAAGAAAAACTAAGGATTATTTATAACCGCCATTATGCGACAACCCCAAGGAAGCACTTCATTTTTCCAATGGTGGTACTATGCATTGACTATAAATCCAGGGGTGGTGAGTTTGAATCCTTGTCCAGCCACAGTCTCCTTAATGATTGATATACAACATTGCTTCTTATTGTTATTCATATCTCACTGCTTATTCAAGAGGAAAAGTTATCAGTTACTTGCTGATTTGGGTGTACTTGAGTACTGGTTTAACCTTTCAGGATCCCAGGAAAGAGTGGTTAGGTTAACAGATCATCTATTATCCCTCGATGGCATAAAATGACACTAATTATTCATACCAACAAACAAATCCATCGCACATACATATACTACCTCCTTTTGTCAAACATGTGATTCTGACTGCTTGACTCAGGACAAACTAGAAATCGGTAGTTAATCATCCAACAGTTGAAACATATTGAAAAATGGCCATATTCAAATGTAATGTGACTCCATGCATTGAGGAACATCCATTTATGTTTCAGACCACTGGGATCTGGTCATCTATTTACGTTTCAGACCGCTGGGTTCTGGTCATCTATTTATGTTTCAGACCACTGGGATCTGGTCATCTATTTACATTTCAGACCACCGAAATCTGGTCATCTATTTATGTTTCAGACCACTGGATTCTGGTCATCTATTTACATTTCAGACCTCTGGGATCTGGTCATCTATTTATGTTTCAGACCACTGGGATCTGGTCATCTATTTACATTTCAGACCACTGAAATCTGGTCATCTATTTACCTTTCAGACCACTGGGATCTGGTCATCTATTTCGTTCACCAAGATAATTCATACATAATCATTCTGCATGAGAACAACAACAGAAAAATATCATGGATTTATAACTGATGAAGGAAAAGTGTGAACTGACTAAAAGTAAAAGTGTACATATGTACATCATAATAACTATCTGGTACAATATTCCGTAGTATTGTATTTATTTACATTTTAGCAACACTTGATGTTAATAATGATAACCAGACAAGCCATACACTGTCCCAGACAGCTTCTGCTGTACCATGTGTCAAGCCACGCACTGTCCCAGACAGCTACTGTTGTACCAAGTGTCAAGCCACACATTGTCCCAGACAGCTTCTGCTGTACCAAGTGTCAAGTCACACACTGTCCCATACAGCTTCTGCTGTACCAAGTGTCAATCCACACACTGTCCCAGACAGCTACTGCTGTACCAAGTGTCAAGTCACACACTGTCCCAGACAGCTTCTGCTGTACCAAGTGTCAAGCCACACACTGTCCCAGACAGCTTCTGCTGTACCAAGTGTCAAGCCACGCACTGTCCCAGACAGCTACTGTTGTACCAAGTGTCAAGCCATACACTGTCCCAGACAGCTTCTGCTGTACCAAGTGTCAATCCGCACACTGTCCCAGACAGCTACTGCTGTACCAAGTGTCAAGCCACACACTGTCCCAGACAGCTTCTGCTGTACCAAGTGTCAAGCCAAACACTGTCCCAGATAGCTTCTGCTGTACCATGTGTCAAGCCACACACTGTACCAGACAGCTTCTGTTGTACCAAGTGTCAAGCCACACATTGTCCCAGACAGCTACTGTTGTACCAAGTGTCAAGCCACACACTGTCCCATACAGCTTCTGCTGTACCAAGTGTCAAACCACACACTGTCCCAGACAGCTACTGTTGTACCAAGTGTCAAGCCACACACTGTCCCAGACAGCTACTGTTGTACCAAGTGTCAAGTCTCACACTGTCCAGACAAAGATTTAGTATAAAAAAGTGTCCCTAATGTAAGTAAACCAAGTATGTGTATGAGGAAGGTTGAAGGTTAGCTCTCTGGCCAGTTCACATCAGAAAAATGGTACTAGAACTTACCTCACATAGCGATCAGTGTTAAGAGGATTGTTCTAGGTCTGGTCAGCCCGGTGTCTGTATATTAAGACTGGGTGGACGGCAACAGATAATCTTGTTTATCATTTGAACTATTGTACTCATGGTGACAATGCACATAATTATGAAGTTCTATGAAGTGCCACATAATCATGAAGTTAAATGAAATGTCAGATATGAAGTGTCACATATAAAGTTCTGTTATGTGTCATATATGAATTGTTGTATATAAGTGTCACATATAAAGTTCTGTGATGTGTCATATATGAATTGTTGTATATAAGTGTCACATATAAAGTTCTGTGATGTGTCATATATGAATTGTTGTATATGAAGTGTCACATATAAAGTTCTGTGATGTGTCATATATGAATTGTTGTATATGAAGTGTCACATATAAAGTTCTGTTATGTGTCATATATGAATTGTTGTATATGAAGTGTCACATATAAAGTTCTGTTATGTGTCATATATGAATTGTTGTATATGAAGTGTCACATATAAAGTTCTGTTATGTGTCATATATGAATTGTTGTATATAAGTGTCACATATAAAGTTCTGTTATGTGTCATATATGAATTGTTGTATATGAAGTGTCACATATAAAGTTCTGTGATGTGTCATATATGAATTGTTGTATATAAGTGTCACATATAAAGTTCTGTGATGTGTCATATATGAATTGTTGTATATAAGTGTCACATATAAAATTCTGTGATGTGTCATATATGAATTGTTGTATATAAGTGTCACATATAAAGTTCTGTGATGTGTCATATATGAATTGTTGTATATGAAGTGTCACATATGAAGTTGTGTGAAGTGTCACATATGAAGTGTCACCTGTGAAGTTCTCTGATGTGTCATATATAAAGTGTTATTTACAAAATGTTATATATGAAGGGTACCCATAAAACTAATTGTTAGATCACTTCACATAAAGCCTCAACATTTGTAACAACTTGATGTATGTTACAATACTTGAATTCATTTTAGTCACCTTGCTTTGGTGACTCTTGGATGTACTAACACCAGAGTAGAAGCTATTGTACAATAATGTATTTTCCAACATTTTTTCCAGATCTATTCAAATGAGACTGAGCTTGTTTCAGGCTATGGGATCAAGATTTCTGTGTCCCAGCTGGATACATGCCTGAGAAAGGCTAAATGGAGTGACACAGCTTTGGCCAGACATTTACTAGTTGTATTTTTGATGAAGACCTTTTCAAGAAATTCAGCCAGGAGTACAAAAACAAGACCTGCACTGGACAAAGAGATTATAAATGATTTTATCAGTAAGTAGATAAATCTCACTAATCATGAATTAAAGACGAAATTGAAGATTGTTCTATTTTTATTTGTTATAAAAAACCAACACTGATAAATTATTAGTTATTTAGGCTCACTTGTAGTTCAGCATTGTCGTTACCATCTTCGTCCAGTTAAAGTTTTATGTTTAGCTCAACTTTTGCTCAGATCTAGGCCCGATTAGCTCAGTCTGCTACACGTCTGACTATCAGTCAAGGGGTCGTGAGTTTGAATTCCCACCAGGCAACAGTCTCCATGATGACTAATATACAACATTGTATCTTGTTATCATTTGCTTCTCACCAGTGATTCAAGTGGGAACATTATCAATTACTTGCGGAGATGGGGTACGTGTGCTCGAGTACTGGTTAACCTTTCAGGATCCCAGGAAACAGTGGTAAAGTTTACTGATTGTCTGTTAGCCCTCAATGACATAAAAATGATGCTAAATATTTAATCAATCAATTCTCTGTTTCTCAACCAGCTACTTATGTTATAGTGACTAAACCTCATAAACACATTCATAATATGTTATACAAACAATGTATATAGCTAAAATTGCCATGATTTGGGCCGTCAAACCTTAGTTAATGTTTTTTGCTTAGCCAATGTTTGAATGATTCTTTTAAATCTATTTTGTTTTTTAGTTATAGGTATTGATTCTGTAAACTGATCACCATCATGTTAAGAAAGTTTACATTGATAGAAATTTTTTCATTTGCTGTTAGTAAGAATAAAGACATGAAAGGTATAAATATTTATGAAAAGGAAAATAAAGTCTATACAATGCATCCTTCATTACTGATGGATCAGATAAAACTTTCAATACTCTAATTAAAACTATTGACAAATTTAGTAAAATATCTGGTCTCAAATTGAACCTAAATAAAACCACAGTAAAAAAGCAGGATTTCTAAAACATACCAACAAAATTTATTGCAAAATGAAAAAATTCACATGAACATGAAATCAAGCAGCTACTTTATGAATTATTTTCACAAATAATAAAGCCAAAAAAAGTACAAATCAACCTTAATACTAAAATAAACCAAATGTTTTCATGACTTACAAAATGGAAGAAACAGAAATTATCATTACCAGTATTAGAAAAAAATAACAGCCATAAAAACATTTGCTCTGCCAAATATAACATACGCATTGATAGTATTAGACATCCACTGGATCACACTATAAAAGAAATCACTAAACACCTTTATTTATTTTTATGGGACAATAAACCAGATAAAATAGCAAGTCAAACAGTTAAAATATAATTATACAAGGGGTGGTCTAAAATTAAGTATGGAACGGGTATTTGGAATATCAAACTGAAACAAAGACAAAATGAAGTCCAATCTTTATTCAGCAACTTCACCAAATATTAACTCATTTGTATTGGAATTGATAAACTCATACAATTTAACACCAGGTACATAATGTCGGAGTGGGGCAGTGCGAAATTGACACACGACGTCAACTTCATGAACCTATCTTCAGCACGTCAATGTTTCTCAAAAATCTCTCCGTTACAGGGGATACATTTCTTTAGTTGTCTGTAGATCCTTGTCTATATTATATCATCACCGTAAATCTAGAGCAGATACAATGTTTTGTGCTAAATATAAAAGTTCTTTGAATGAGTCATATCTGTTATCTGTTGGTATGACATGTTGTATTATCCCATCAATGTCTGCGAAAATCTGAAAAAAACATCTGTTTTCCTGATGACAGGAACCTTCTTACAGTGTAGGTGAAGGAGATGCTGGAATTGTCCACTGTTTTAATTGTTCCTTTGCTCCTGTGTCATATAAAAGCAACCAAATTTCATCCGCAGTATGATTCTCTGCAGAAACATGTTGCTGTCTATAGGATACCACTCAAAATCTCCTGGAGGCATTCACATTGTTGACTTTATTGTCATTTGATGCAGTCTGCATAGATGACATCTTTTATCAAATCAATCAATGTCACGTCAATTATTGTCTTTCATAAGATATCATACATGATGCAGAAAAAAAAACCCTACATTATAGTTAGCTGAATTTTAATTGTAACATTCTCTTCATAGAAGATATTGTCTACTATTTCTTGTGCCCCGCTCTTCAGTTTATGTGTTACTATAGCAACGTATCAAAATTTATTGAGATACTACTTTTTTAAACTTATTATTATTTATATATCGTGTAAATAATGACTTCAGCTTTATGTAGACAGTATCTTGGTATAAAAATGACAGATAATTATTTTAGACAAAAATCACATTAAATTTAGACCACCCCTCGCATATAGACTAAAAATATGGGGGATTGACAAAGATAGACTGAATGCATATTCAAGGTATGTCCCAAAAGAAATATGACACATTTAGAAATATGCACTTTAATAGTTCAATCACAACAGAACTTGGCATGAATAAATTTCCTTATTTAAATTATAAGCATGCAAAATTTTAATATCGTACACCAACATTTTACTTTAACTTTGACAGTCAAAACTTACATGTAAGAAAGTACAGGGGAGATTGATGTTATTAATGCGATGTCAAGTTGACATTCAAATGAAAGTCTTTTTTTTTTCAAAGTACGAACCGCTGTGCAAAACATAATTCTTGTGGTACTGCTTCCATATACTATGATGACTCATAGATTGTAAACACAGAATGTATATTCTGACCCATGTCCTGGATATTCTGACACATGTCCTGGACACTCGGACCATGTCCTGGGCACTCTGACACATGTCCTGGACACTCTGACACATGTCCTGGACACTCTGACACATGTACTGGAAACTCTGACACATGTCCTGGGCACTCTGACACATGTCCTGGACACTCTGACCATATCCTGGACACTCTGACACATGTCCTGGACACTCTGACACATGTACTGGACACTCTGACACATGTCCTGGGCACTCTGACACATGTCCTGGACACTCTGACCATGTCCTGGGCACTCTGACACATGTCCTGGACACTCTGACACATGTACTTGACACTCTGACACATGTCCTGGGCACTCTGACACATGTCCTGGACACTCTGACCATGTCCTGGGCACTCTGACACATGTCTTGGACACTCTGACACATGTACTGGACACTCTGACACATGTCCTGGACACTCTGACCATGTCCTGGGCACTCTGACACATGTCCTGGGCACTCTGACACATGTACTGGACACTCTGACACATGTCCTGGACAATCTGACACATGTCCTGGACACTCTGACACATGTACTGGACACTCTGACACATGTCTTGGACACTCTGACACATGTCCTGGACACTCTGACACATGTACTGGACACTCTGACACATGTACTGGACACTTTGACACTTTTTTAGTTAATAAGAGAAGGTATTTAAATTTTCATTTCTATGTAATATCAAATTTTAAAATCTTAGTCAATCCAATCAGTTATAAAAATCAAAGTATTATTGTTTTGGAGAAAAGCCTCCAGATGTTGATATAATCATTTGATTTTGAGTTGACATGAGTTGACATGAGAATGACATAATTGCTCATTTCTAGGACTTGTTTGATTGTTATAGTTTGTTTGATTATATTATGTTGATTACATTTGATAAGAAAATCTTAATTATTAACTTTTAGCAGCTTAACAACTTTAGGTAAAAATATATGTTAAATTTCAGGTTAAAGTTTTTTATCAGGTAAGATATCTATGCAACCACTCATTGGATATGAATGAAACTTCACATGCATGTTCACCATCATGAGAACCATAACTTGGGGTTACATTTTGGCAGAGTTATGGCCCTTTTTGGACTTAATTTTTCAGGTTAGAGTTTTATATCAGGTAAGATTTCTATGAAACCACTAACTGGATATAAATGAAACTTCATGTGTGTTCACCATTGTTGATGGAACACACACAGACAAGAACCATAACTGGAGGTTGCTTGTTGGCCCATTTATGGGCCTTTTGTACTTAATTTTTTGTCTTTGACACCCAGGTTAAACTTTTGCATTTAATTGCATTTAAATTTTCGTGATTGCCTCCAATCTCAATCTTTGCATGGGTGGTGAGATTTATCCCATCAGCAAGCTTTGTTGTCATCTGACAACTCTTGTTTCACATTTCAAAAGTGTGCACAATATTAAAATGTCTGTCAATAACATCAAATTTTCAAACGATGTTCGCACATGATCTGAAATTACATCTGCTGTTATTTCATAACATTTGGAGCCATATTGAGGAAGTTGTCTGCTTTCCAAGGCTATGTTGATTTTTTTTAATGGCATCTAATTTCTAAGTACCCTGTACTTTTAAACTGATGTTACTATGTTGACTTTTGCATGAACTTAATGATGACTGAAAGTTGATTTGATGTTTTATGACAATAGAAGATGAGTCCTCCATTGCCAAGTGGTCTAAGGTGCGGTCTCAAGATCAATAACCTCTATCCGCTAAGGTTGTAGGTTCGAGTTCGGCTCGCTCCAAAAACTTTATGTGAGAAAGTTTCCAGTTACTTATGGAAGGATGGTGGTTCTACTCAGTCTGAGGTTTCCTCCACCAGTAAAACTAGATATGCCATATATAATCTGAAAATTTTTTGTGTTGAAAATTATGTTGAACCCCATTAAAAAAAAAAATAATAAAACAACACACTGTCCATTGATACTATTGGTTTGCATTGTGACGCACTAAATATGAAAATGACAGGGTCATCCTATTCCATTGAGGATATACCTCGTATATACTCAATATAAGCAAGTTGGATCAAAAGAATTTTTAACAGAGGAAATACCAGAATCTGGAAATACTATTACAGTAGAAATTTGTTTGCTCAAACACGGATGGCTCTAACATCACAAATAGCTTGAACCACTCATCTGGTCACCGCCAAATTCCTATTTTAGTGAATATACATGTACATGTATGGTATGATTTTGAATTATACTTATAGCTCAAACAACCCTTAACTTGACCTATTTTGTCCAGTCCAGTCTAGTTCAAGCCATCAAAGTTCTACTCATAGTATACAAAAGAAATTAACAGATATAGTGGGAAATTATTATAACAATCAAACATAACATATAAAGATATAACCTGTAAATTCAAAAATAACTTTTTAATGGATGTTTCACAATGTTGGGTAAAGGTAAAAACTTTAGTACAGAAGTAACAAACATCACAGATGGAATCATATGGAATAATTCATTTATACAAAATAACAAATTAAACAATATTTTTTAGGAAATGGCTAAAGTATATAAAAATTATATACAACAATTTTATGATTACAGAAACAAGAACTTTTATCATTTTAATTCAGAATTCTTAAATTGATTGATTGATTGAATATTTAGCGTCATTTTTATGCCATCGAGGGCTAACAGACGATCAGTTAACCTAACCACTGTTTCCTGGGATTAACCAGTACTCAAGCACACCTCGTCACTGATAACTTTCCCACTTGAATCAGTGGTGAGAGACAAATGATAATGAGACACAATGTTGTATATCAATCATCACGGAGATTGTTGCCGGGCGGGGGATTCGAACTCACGACCCCTGGATAAGAATTCTTAAAATATCACACATTTATTGCTTCTATACTTAACTCATGGAAAGAAAAAAAATGAAACCAAATAAAATTATTTATGAGACATACATTTAAAAAACAACTACCAAATTGAATGCTACAAATATAACAAAACAACTGCCAATGTTACAAATACAGCTCAACAAAAACAACTACCAATGTTACAAATATAGCTCAACAAAAACAACTACCAATGCTACAAATATAGCTCCAAAACAATGACCAATGCTACAAATATAGCTCAACAAAACAATGACCAATGCTACAAATATAGCTAAACAAAAAACAACTACCAATGCTACAAAACAACTACCAATGCTACAAATTTAGCTCAACAAAAAAGGAATTACTCCTATGAAAATCTGAACTGGAAAAAAATCTGTATATCACCGATCTCATGTACTATTTATTCTAGATTGAGGTCATTTCAATATAAGTATTTATACAGAATTATACCCACAAATAAGTTCCATAAATGCCATTTAGTAAATTCAAGTTTATGTCAATTCTGCAATATGCATGTAGAAACAGTACAACATTTGTTTGGGGACTGTACACATACAACATTTGTTTGGGGAATGTACACATACAACATTTGTTTGGGGACTGTACTCATACAACATTTCTGGACATGTAGATGTACAGTTAAACCTGTATATATGGTCACCTCTATTAAGCAGCCACCTGTCTTAAGCAGGTGTTATTCACTATTTCCAATTTCTATGCTTTCAGAGCAAATTAAACTGTATTAAGCAACAACCTGTCTTTAAAGGCCATTTTTGCTCCTTCCCTTGACTGGCTGCTTAAGACAGGTTTGACTGCATAAGAGAATGTAAAAACAGAACAAATCTTAGCCCAAGCAAAATCCAAACTACAAATGCATATTTTCAGGTGTGGGGAGGGATATTTACTGTTACACCTGCAATAAAAAAATGGTGTTCAGTCAAATTCTAAATAATTAGAAATAGCAATCTTAAATAATCAACATCAATATGTATGGATCTAATATTGTACGTTTTCCTAAATCATGTTACTCCTGCTTGAAATGTTTTAATACTATTTACAATGTAATTTTGTATTATGTGAAAATAAAAAACAAAGTTTACATCACTGACCTTTACCTACTTAACGGACATTGAAAAAGACAAGAGTCTGCCTCTGCTTACTCTACAAGCAACTGCCAAGATGGAAGGACGAGATGGAAGGATGTTTACAACTTCGCTCCAGTCTTCAGTTGTTGTTTTTGTATTGTGAGCGTCGCTTTCAAAAATTGTTCAGTCATATCACGATGGTGTCTACTTGAGACAGTATTCTAAGTGCTGTCACACTGGAGTATCATGCTGCAGACACATGGTATGATACCCCACCCAGTCACATTATACTGACACCGGGCCGACCAGAACTAGAACTCTCCTCTAAATGTTGAGTGTCAAGCGAGAAAGCTTCTAGTAACATTTTGAAAGTCTTTGGTATGACCCGGCCGGAGATTGAACCCACGACCTTCCGCATGCGTGGCGGACACTCTACCTTCAGAGTGGGTCAACTTCATGATTATTGTGATAGAAGTGATACTTGATGAACGGTGAGTGGTATGTTACAGCAAGAATGTCTGTACATTGATGATTGGTAGAGACATTTTTTTTTAAAATATCATTGATTTTATGCTTTTAAAATGACCCTAGAAAGGATTGTTTCGACGCAAAGAAAGAAGCATAACCAGCAGTTCATTAAGCAGCAACATGGCGACATCTACCTGTGAAAAACGACGGATACCTTGGCCTTCAATATTCAACACCATCATAATCAACGTAGAACCAACTTCGTCATCCCAGTTATAAATATCTCATCCAGCCAGTGGTGCAACACTGGAAGATGAAGTGAACCTGCTGATGCAGTCCAGTACCTACAAAACCTTCTTATCCTGCTCACCAAAAAGCCTTGTGCTAAGTGTGAGGGTAAATAAAACCTTGGTTGTGAGTGTCTGCACCTGGTTGTGGGTTGTGAGTGTCTGTGCCTGGTTGCCAGTGTCTGCACCTGGTTGTGAGTGTCTGTGCCTGGTTGTGAGTGTCTGTGCCTGGTTTTGAGTGTCTGTGCCTGGTTGTGAGTGTCTGTACCTGGTTGTGAGTGTCTACACCTGGTTGTGAGTGTCTGCACCTGGTTGTGAGTGTCTGCACCTGGTTGCAAGTGTCTGCACCTGCTTGCTGTGCTCTTGTTTACTTTTCTAATACAGTCTTTATTTATGTTGTGCTCAACATGGATGCCAAGACAGCAGCAGTGATTATTATGTGAAGTATTATTTGAACCATCTTGATGTCTGCAGCATTGTTTGGCCATAACACTTGAGACAGGGTCCTTTTTAATGAAATTAATATTCATAAGGGGTCAGCAGGGGCTCAGAAAGGTAAAATATTGTGAATTCTAAAAATGTTCTTGTCAAGAGCTGATGAGCCAAAACTGTTCATATTTGTTTAAGTAAACCCAATGAGATTCAGGATTAATCAAATAAAGGTCAGCTGGTTTCAGTATAAAAACAGTTGTATTGTTGTTGCATTCCGATCCATCAGTTATTGCCCTTTGATAATGTAAATTGTCCAGAACATTCATCACTTGAATGTAATTATTTGTAATGACTTAGCTCTTCTATAAGTAGAACAAAGGAAATTCCATAAGCTTCACTTGTTTTAATATTTAGCATAATTTTTTATGCCATTTATGCTAACGATGATCAGTTAACCTAACCACTCTTATCTGGGATCCTTGACAGTTAACCATTACTCGAGCACACCCATTTCCACAATTAACTGATATCCCACATGTATCAGCAGTGAGAGGTGAATGACAGTGTGATATAAGGTTGTATATAAATCATCACAATAACTGTGTCTGGGCGGGGATTCAAAGTGATGACCACTTGATTGATATGTATTGTAGAAAGTGATAAAGTGTTTACCTATCATTATTGTAAATGCTGCTCAACCGAGGAGCAGATTTTATCATTAGCTTGATTCCTGATAGATACAAGGTAAATAACTGAAGGCTGTATAGCAACTGATACAGACATCTACTAGGCAATTTGCATATTGTTAATAAGCATATATTGCTGTATATATATACACTTGTATATGTCCTAATTAGAATAAACTTTATTTACTGAAGTCCTCAATATCTGATACTTTACTATCAGGATGTTCCTATTTATACAAGGAAGTTTGTATAAGTTGGAAATTTAAATATATTTTACCATTATTATACAGCCTATATTATGTACATGCACCAATACACTTTAAATGGAGTAATATATCAGGATTTTTAAGTGTCTTAAAAAATAAATTATTAAAAGAATTTCTATCATTAATATGTAAAGTTCTAATGGTATGTGAAACCCACCAAAACATGCCAAATAGTTATTTAATTGGAGTGGTAGACTTGAAATGAAATCCCGTTTCTTTAACTAAACAGCCCTTAAATACTGCTTGATGACCTTCAAATCATCATTCTTTCTAAAAGAAAATGTAAAGTTGAATAGCAGATCAAATTGAAATAAAAATTAAATCACATGACTCAAAACGCAGTCAGTCAGTATAAATAGTCATGATATACATGTACTGGATAAAATGTTCATAGACAATTTTAAAATTTTGAATAATTTTGATATACAAGGGACATTTGATAAGTATTGTTATATTGGTGATAAAATGAAAACAACATTCTTAATTATATTTTGTCCACTGTGACCTTCAAAGTAATCTCCTTTAACAGAAATGCACTTTTTCAGAAGAAATCTTCGTAGACAGTTTTGTATTTATATATACATATATTTATATTTATATTATATTTATATTTATAAATTTGTACATAGATGAGACTTTAATATATATATATATATATATATATATATCTTTATTTAAGTCTCATCTATGTACAAATTTATAAATAAAACATACAGTAACACATACAACGTACATAGCCATTCAATATTAGAATTACAAGAGACCATCACTATAAAATTAATTGACATAAAATATATACATCTATCACAGATTATTCATGCATTATTTTAGAATAAGATGTATACTATATAGCATTATACACTGTAAGAATTGAGACATTGGTGCTAATCTTGGCTCTAGACCTAAAAGTGTGTTAAAATAACTTTTGTTAAATCGTGAAAGGAAAAATTAATGCAAATGCATCGCTATAATAATTATATAGTCAAAAGCTTTTTTAAAAAATATTTTAAAAGATCAGTTATCACCCCAGATCAGATCTGGAATGACCTGATTAGCACCGATTTCTCAACATAATATAAAATTAATTTGTTTTACATTTTAAGATATATTACATTATTTATATAAAATATTTCTACATTTTTGTAGTATTGTAAAACAGGTTTTGGCACATATTCTTATCATATCTTTATTGGAAAAGAGAAACTTCATTTTATTACAGTGACTGTCATCAAAATTATTGAAGTTGGCATCTGTGCTTACTGCTTTAAGCATCAGATCTGTCTAAATATATTTATAAGTGGCACATTTTAGAATAACATGACACTTATCTTCTATAGCATTATTACAGAAAGGACATAACCAGTCATTCTCATTAATACCCTCATATTGACCAGTTTCTAGTTTTAATGGTGCAACACCACATCTGAATTTTGCAAATGCTGATCTATGCTTCATTGGTAGCACAATTTTACAATAATGTTCTACTTCTAAATCATTTATAAAAAGCCTTTAAGTTCTCAGTAATTTGTTACGTCCATTACCACGTATACTAGTTGTTTGATTTACATTTGCTTTTTTCCACTCCATAATATATATAGACATCATCTTTTCAAATACAGTATCAGCAAATTTAATGTATGTTCAAATTCACACTCTGTAATTCCTACAAAAAAGTTAATTGATCAGTATGTTTTTTCTTTCTTTCTTTACAACAATAAAACTGTTTGAATGTTAGCTATAGGTCAGTTATGCTAATGTTGGGCCTAGTTATGTCACAGAAAGGACATTACGCAAAAGTGTGTTTCACAAATGTTTTTTTTCAAATCAACACAATATTCCTTCATCATAATAACAAAGTATATTCTTTAATTTATACTTGATACCATGAATTTGATCTTATGACAATTGTCAATAAAACATTCATTTAGCACAACTCAACACTTTGTATGTAGCATATAATATTGTGTTCAATTCCCCCACTGTGGCTCATCTCCATAAAAGCTGGACTGTAGTTGGCTGGAGAGTCGGGTCATGAACTCAGATCAACTGTCAATCACCACTGGAGGAAAATTTGAATTTCACAACAGTTTTCAAAAAAGATTATTTGAATGTGTCTCTTTTAAAGTACAACTTATTTCCAAATCCACATGACATACAGATCATGCATTCAAGAAAAGATCTGCCAAGTTTCAACCAAATCTGTTATCTATGACTTTTGACATTTTATAAATCTCTCTACTGGTGATATGCTTCCAGTGAGTACAGAAAATTCAGTGTAAGTGGCCATTTTTCAATGCTGCTGGCTTTTATACTGTGACTCTGGCCTTTAACTATTGTATTTATTAACATTCATGAAACAATTTTTAGATGGGCCTTAAAACTGAATTTGATAACTACTTTACTCAATACAGATTTCTATACATTTGTACACAATTATTTACACCATCTCAGTTTATGATGGTTGATTGGAATACCCAAGACATTTCATTCAAAATGGTAGGTAAACAAATCAAATGATTTAGCTTCTGAAAACTGATGCCGATGCATACAATACAGTAAATACAGTCAAACCTGTATAAACATTTCAAAAACGTGCTGCAAGACTTATCCTTGATAAAGACATTGATAAACATTATTTAATGATCTAAAATTCCATGAGCAAGTAGAATATAAAAAGACTATTTCAATGTTCAAGATCATCAACAACATGGCTCCAGAGTATGTGAGAGATAATTTTATCCTTACACCAAATATACATTCTAAAAATCTACAGCCACACTCAAATAATTTTCTGTATGTAACAAAACCAAAGTTAGAAACATATCGCAAGACTCAATATATTCTGGATCCAAAATCTGGAATAACATTCAAAACCATGTTAAAATCGGTTCAAGAATCTAACAGATGTTGTATAATATTTACAAATAACAGACCCCTGTCATGACAAAAGTAGTTCTATCTTTGTCTTATAATCATTAAACTTGTATCCTCATTGCAGCCTACTTGATTTTTATCTTGTAAATCTTTGATTGCAAAGTTGACTAAATATATTTGTAGTGAATTTGTCATTTGCAAGTGTGAATAAACAATGTTTTTGTAATGTTTTTGATTATATTATCATGACTTCCCTTGAAAGATTTAATTGAGAATCTAAACAAACATGGACTGCAGCTTGGTCTAGTGGTCTAGTGGCAGAGGGCCCACATTGCATGCTGAAGGTCATGGGTTTGATCCCTGACCGGGTCATACCAAAGACTAAAAAATGGTACCAGAAGCTTCCTTGCTTGATGCTCAGCATTTAGAGGAAAGTTCTAGGTTTGGTCAACCTGGTGTCAGTATAATGTGACTGAGTGGGGTATCATACTATATGCCTGCGGCATGATACTCCAGTGTGGCAATGCTCAGAATACTGTCTCGAGTAGACACCTTCGTGATATGACTGGAAAATTGTTGAAAGCGACGTTAAACACCATACAACAACAAATAGACAAACGTTATCCATTGTTAATCCAAATATGAATTAATAATTGATACTTCAACAGTTATAAATCACTATTATTGTTATGAAGTCGTCAAAGTATATTGAATCTGTTGAATAATTTGGTTGTACATGTATATATAATATCATTATTAGTTGTACATGTATATATATAATATCATTATTGGTTGTACTTGGTTGTACATGTATATATATATAATATCATTATTGGTTGTACATGTATATAATTATATAATATCATTATTCACTTTGTAAACATAATTTTATATACAGTCAAATCTGTGTAAGCAGTCACCTGTATCAAGGGATGATAAATAAGATAAGATCCTACTGATGTTATTCCTTGAGTGGGTAAAATTTAATCCAATGAATAAAAGTTTCTAAAATAACATTGTTAAACACCATGAGCAGATGCTATCTACTAAGTTTCAGAGCTCTTTGCTATTCATTTCAGCAAATAATTTTAGGAAATAATTCTATAAATAATTGGTAGATGATTAAAATCAAATGATATATGCAAATTTCAAGAACCGTTTTAAAGTTTTAATATCTACTTTTATATAAATGTGTGACACTTGGATGATGTCAGATTTGATCCCTTGGTAACCATTTGCAACAACGTTGCAAAGTACCATAAGGAAATACAACGTGTAACTTCCCATAGCTCTTGGCCTTTTTAATACAATCATAAACATTAAAGGAATAAAATGTTTGGTATAGATCTGCCTGCCCATCTGTCCACTAGTCATGTTGTGCTCCTACTATTAGATAATGTGTTACATGTACTTCTAATTTAGTCCATATCTGTGTAAAGTGGCTAACCAGTTTGAGTCAAACATCCCAGAAACTTTGTATTTAATTTCAAACTATCACATGGGTTAAAATGGACTCAATTTCACAAAGACCATGTCATCAGATGATACTGTGGAAGATCCCTCCCCCTGCAAACAATTTTATTTGTATTTATCTACAGAACTTTTTGATGAAATACAGTCCATACTGAAGATAGATCAATGAAAAGATTAACCAGAGATTGCAGCAGCTACACTGCAGTTTTGCTTTGGAACAGAAGAGATCACAGAATTGTTCTCTACATAATGTGGCTAATGTTTATTTGTTGATTAAGTATATACATATATATATATATCAGTGCATTGTCATTGAAGAAATATGTTATTTCCTTACATGATAAAAACAGATCTAATAAATCAAGAGTGCCTGTATTAATTCTGATACAAATTGGTTTTAGCATTTGTATCATATATTGTTATTATAGTTTATTTTACATTTTTGTTTTAGTAATGGGACTTTAAATTATAATAGTATAGGAATTACGATATTTAAAAATAAGTTGAAAAGTGAAAGATTTCTTATTAACCGCATTTACTGAATTGTTTTAGCAACAACAGAAATACAAATTTCTTGCCGGAATCAAAGCTGTTTATTTGTACTTATTTTTTTTTAGTGCATTCATCATCGAGTTATATTAATTAGATATTTAGCGTCATTTTTTTGCCATCTAGGGCTAACAGACAATCAGTTAACCTAACCACTGTTTTCTGGGATCCTGAAAGGTTAACCAGTATTCGAGCACATCTAATCTCCATAAGAAACTGATAACTTTCCCACTTGAATCAGTGGTGAGGGACAAATGATAATGATACACATTGTCGTATACTCATCACGGAGACTGTTGCTGGTCGGGGATTCAAACTTACGACCCCTGGATTGATATGGTAGCAAGACCTGTAACAGACCGAGCTAATCAGGCCTGGACATTGGGTCAAAATATTACCTGTATTCCTAATATGCCAATCTGTGCAGCAGATTGTTAAGATTTTGTGCCAAAGTTTAACCATTATCATAAAACAGAAATGTTGATTCTATATAATAATTCTATGCAATAAGCTAAATGTTTCAAGGAAGAATCGAAACGAGAGTTAAAAACAACAAATTTATCGTTAAATATGGAAGAGGTTGCAAACAACAACAATAACTAAGTTCTGCATAATTATTATTGTCTGGTACTGATTCAGGTAGAGTGGTAATTGACCATCTTGGTTCCAGGAAGCAAAAAACATTTCAACAGCTGCAAATATTAAGGAGTCCACAAAAAGTCCTCAAAGAGTATGAGATTGACTGGGATCAAATTATTAGCATGTTGATGGACAATTGTAGTACCATGAGAGGGGTAAAAGGTGGAATGGAAGCCCAAATTCAACAGAAGAAACCCAATTGGATGGACATGTATTGTTCTTTTCAAACCAGTTCATAACTTGACGTTTAAGACTTAATGTGAATTAATAAAACAATCATTCAGAATAATCCATGTTCTTCATATATTATAACAGGTATTCTTTTCTAAATAGAAACCAAAAAATGAAAAAGGCTCTGATAAAAATAAGAACAGTGAAACATGAGATGAAGTTGACAAAGGTTTATTTACAATGTCTTTATATTAATATAATACACTTGCATTCATTTGACAGTTTGGGCTATTTCTAAACTTTCTTTATATATAAAATAATAAGTTAACATACATTATTATATACATATGGTTCCTGGTGTTGAGTACATCTTTATAGTGTAAAGTAGCACACTTTTCTATATGAAAAGAGATCCAGGTTCAACTCCTGGTGGAGACCTCAACACTTTCAATCATTGTACAACATAAACACTTAATTCTGTCAGACATAACCGTTACATGAATAATATTGTTGTATAATACATACTTCACAGACATTTAACTAGCCTAATGTTTTTCATCAACCGTCATGAAAACTCAAAATTTTGCTATAATTCCTGAAATAAACACACCCCAACTTACAGATCAAAGCATTTTTACTATCTTCATTTCATATACCCAAAACAGATTTGCATTGCATTGTAAAAAGCCTCTAACAGATATCCTTAGTTGGGATTGAACCAACATCTTCCATCTTAAAGATGGATGTACTTCATTGTACTATAAGGATGCATTTTGAAGCTATATATAAGCACAGCACACTAGTTACTATTATTTACACGACTGCATACATAAATCATGTTTTATTTATACACATTAATATATTTAAAATGAAACTCTTTTAAGATATTTTAAAGTGTTATATATCAAGACTTACCAGTTGTATTACTATGTAATTTAGATTTGTTGTATGAAGACATAATATGAAAAAATAATCAAAGTTTACTTAAGTAACATAATAAATTTACAATGGTAATGTCTAAAAATGGTAATAAATAAGGGGAACATTTGTAAAAAAACATACAATGTAACGAGACAAGAAAATATGCAGCCAGTATGGGACTTGAACCTGGAGTTACAGGGGGAATGTTCTACCGACTGAGCTAGTTGTGGGTTGTGGGGAGGGGTTGAGGGAGTGCTTAATATAACTGTTTTCAGGTGTATATTTTTATTAATATGTATAATATAAATATTATCAGTAAGCTTTATAGAATTTTATATTCTGAATATCTCTGTAATGCAGAAAGAAATAATATATCAATACTGCTTTTATAAATAAAGATCTTCACAAGTGTGTGAGTTTTAAATACACATATTGCCATGAAATAAATAGTAAATGAAAATAATTATTTGACTGAGTGACACTCAGAGGACATTGTGGTTGTCTTTTCTGCATTTTTCCATTTGCAATAATTAACTACAAAGAGAATTTAAATGATGAATGGTGAACTTCAATTTGCTTCCCAACTAGTTTACACATGGACAATCATGTCATATATCAAAACAATGCTCAGGACCTAGTCTTTAATTACATACAGTTGGGCTCAACATGGGTCACTAAGCATGTGTACCTACTTTATAATAGCAGGAACAGAAAAATTTCAATCAAGTGTATGCATGTATGTGTGAAAATCAAGTTAATTTGGCAAATATTTTGACTACCATAACAAGTCACTTGAAGTGATACATCAAAATGATGAGAATATTTGCAGCTTTCTTAAATGCAACTAAATATCTGATGCGCACAATATTAAAAATTAAAATGTTTAAACTGGATGGAGTGTTCAGATTTCAACTGTTTCTCTCTAAAAGTTACTGCCCAACTAGTTTACACATGTTCAAATATCTAAACAATGCTCAGGCCGTATTCTTTAATTACATATATTTGAGCTCAACATGGGTAGCATGTGTACTTTATAGTTAGCAGAAACAGCAAAATGTCAGTCTTTAACAAGGGTATGCATGCATGTACAAATTATTTCGGCCAATATTTTGACTATCTTGACATATGATACATCAAAATAATGGAAATTACTTACATTTTTTATTTACTGCAATTATATATAGTGTGTATGATGTGCAGGATACAAAATTAATTTGAAATATTAAAATTAGATGGGGTCTTCAAATAACGACTGTTTCTCTAAAGTTGCTGCCCAACTATTTTATACACATTGATATCATCAAGACATATACCATTACAATACTTACTAAAGCCAGTTGAAACGTACGAGTTGGGCATGATTTCCCATAAATGGAACCATAAAAATATTGATAAAACCTGATAAAATATAACGCATCGGGTGGAGAAAATGCACTTTTCTTCACATTAGTCCTACCAGAGATATTTTTTAATATATCAAACTAAAGCTTACGTCTTGCTTCATAAGCGCCTAAAATTTGGAT
>JAPMAH010000025.1:86786-102786 GCA_029582155.1 Panopea generosa | reverse complement strand
AAAAACAGACACATGTTTTATCTGTCAATGTAATACCTTATACAGGGGCAGATCCAGGATATTAGTTTAGGGGAGCATACTTAAGGCGCAACAAAAACAGACACATGTTTTATCTGTCAATGTAATACTTTATACATGGGCAGATCCAGGATATTAGTTTAGGGAGGCGTACTTAGGGCCCAACAAAAACAGACACATGTTTTATCTGTCAATGTAATACTTTATACAGGGGCAGATCCAGGATATTAGTTTAGAGGGGGCATACTAAGGGCGCAACAAAAACAGGCACATGTTTTATCTGTCAATGTAATACCTTATACATGGGCAGATCCAGGATATTAGTTTAGAGGGGGCATACTAAGGGCGCAACAAAAACAGACACATGTTTTATCTGTCAATGTAATACCTTATACAGGGGCAGATCCAGGATATAAGTTTAGAGGGGGCATACTTAGGGCACAACAAAAACAGGCACACATGTTTTATCTGTCAATGTAATACCTTATACATGGGCAGATCCAGGATATTAGTTTAGAGGGGGCATACTTAGGGCACAACAAAAACAGGCACACATGTTTTATCTGTCAATGTAATACCTTATACAGGGGCAGATCCAGGATATTAGTTTAGGGGGGGGGGCATACTTAAGGTGCAACAAAAACAGACACATGTTTTATCTGTCAATGTAATACCTTAAACAGGGGCAGATCCAGGATATTAGTTTAGGGGGCATACTTAAGGCGCAACAAAAACAGACACATGTTTTATCTGTCAATGTAATACCTTATACAGGGGCAGATCCAGGATATTAGTTTTGAGGGGGCATACTAAGGGCGCAACAAAAACAGGCACACATGTTTTATCTGTCAATGTAATACTTTATACAGTGGCAGATCCAGGATATTAGTTTAGAGGGGGCATACTTAGGGCACAACAAAAACAGGCACACATGTTTTATCTGTCAATGTAATACCTTATACATGGGCAGATCCAGGATATTAGTTTAGAGGGGGCATACTAAGGGCGCAACAAAAACAGGCACACATGTTTTATCTGTCAATGTAATACCTTATACATGGGCAGATCCAGGATATTAGTTTAGAGGGGGCATACTTAGGGCACAACAAAAACAGGCACACATGTTTTATCTGTCAATGTAATACCTTATACATGGGCAGATCCAGGATATTACTTTTGTGGGGACATACTTAGGGCACAACAAAAACAGGCACACATGTTTTATCTGTCAATGTAATACCTTATACATGGGCAGATCCAGGATATTAGTTTAGAGGGGGCATACTAAGGGCGCAACAAAAACAGGCACACATGTTTTATCTGTTGATGTAATACCTTATACAGGGGCAGATCCAGGATATTAGTTTAGAGGGGGCATACTAAGGGCGCAACAAAAACAGGCACACATGTTTTATTTGTCAATGTAATACCTTATACAGAGGCAGATCCAGGATATTAGTTTAGAGGGGGCATACTTAAGGCGCAACAAAAACAGACACATGTTTTATCTGTCAATGTAAAACCTTATACAGAGGCAGATCCAGGATATAAGTCTAGAGGGGGCAAACTTAGGGAGCAACACAAAATCTGAACAGGCACATATTTTTTTCAGCTGATATATTGTTTATTTCAATAAAATATGGGGGTGGGGGGCACCATTGTTATACAATGTTTTTTATTAAATAAAAATAGTTGTGCCTTGTCCATCTTCAATTATTCAATGGATGGGGTTTCATGTAATAAATTACTTAATAGCCAGTGTCATACTGAGTTGAGACTGATGATGAAAATTAAAATAAAAAATATTGATCATGAAGATGATGTTAAATATTAAAGTCCAGAATTCAAATCCAAATCCAAAATTTGAGCTCAGTCAGTAGCACGTCTGAGCATCAATCCAGTGATCCAGAGTTGGAATCCCCACTTGGTCAGTCACATTGATGATTAATATATGACATTGCATCTCATCATTTATTCCCTCATCACTGATTCAAGTGGGAAAATGATCAGTTACTGTACCAGTGGAGATAAGTGTGATCGAGTACTGGTTAACCTTCTAAAATCCAAAGAGTTGTTAGGTTACTGATTTTCTGTTAGCCCTCAATGGAACAAGAGCACCGCAAGCGGATGCAGACACTCGCCTTTTTTTCCAAATCTATTAAGAAGGTCAATGTCAGTGAAGTAAACGTTTTAAACATGATGGTGATAAGTTAAAAAAATCAATACGTTTACTGAAAAAAAAAAAAAATGATTTAAAAAATCACCAAAAAAGATAGAGTTGTCGAAGAACAGCATTAACTCTATTGACGCTATTAACAACTATTTTAGCCTTGTCAATCACAGAACACTACATTATAATGTACCATCAGAAAAACAGATATATCTGTATAAATGTAAGCATTTTTCATATAAGCAAAATAGTAGATACATGTATGTGCAAGTAGGACTATTAGGGCAGAATATACACTATGTCTATGTCTGGGTAAGGCAAGCTAGCCAGTAGCTAAGCTGAAATGTATTTAATTTAATTTTAGAATCTTGGTGTGGATGTGGGGGTGTATGTTCCAAAGTTTAATAAACAGGAATGTTTAGTTTAATACAATAAAAAAAAGTTGGAGGGAGAGGGTGTCTTGGGGTTGGTAACAAAGTTGAAAAAAGGGACAGTGTATCTACTTCTACACAGAACAAATTTTTAAGAAAAACAATTAATGGTGGGGGAGGCGGGGTCTTGGGGTTGGTAACAAAGAGGCAGAATAGTATTAAATTTAAAACAAAACAAAATTTAAAATAAAAAATAAAAAGGGGGTGTTGTGGATGTCCTTGGGGTTACAGTTACAAAGTTGAAAAAGGGAAGTATGAATGAATGAATTGGGCTTTACGACATACCACCACATTATAGGTTCTTCGATGCCTAAAAGGAAGGAAGATTTCAGGTTCACTCTACATGTACAAAAACAACAAATTAACATACAGATTAAAAAAATACATCAACAAATAAATATGCAGAAGGAACCTAGAACCTTGATACATGCAGAACTGCAGAGTTTCAGCAAATTCTATCATATTACTCAATTTGTCGCTTCTTATGACATGCATAAGCCACAGTGAACCTATTCTTGCCATCACTCATGGCTCCCTGGAACCACACAGGGGTTGATAATTTAACCACAATAGTGAACATGACAAAAAATGTAATGGTTCTAACCAGGAAGCGGACTGGAGAGTGGTTCAGATAAGCTCTGAGCTTTCATAACAATGGAGCTAAAAGAAATTAGTATAAACTAAACCCTGAGCTTAACAAGAAACAGTGACACCAGTGTCATGACAACAGCTCTGTTTTTTTTCAGAAAGACAAGCTTAAAATAAAAATTTGCAAATGTGAATGCTTAAGACATTTGGCTGGTCAATAGAGATGACTGCTTACACAGGTTTGACTTGGTACATTAACTGCCTATGGCAAATGTATAATCTTTAGATGACTTGCTCATTACAAAAATATAACACAAAAAGAAGTTGATTTACAAAATAACATAAAACTTGAAAAAAGTACCATTAATCGTAACTTCCATCTAAAACTGTTTGTTGACAGTACTTTGACTGCGAGTAGTATTGCCAAACAATGTAGCACAGGGCACCTTGGGATATTTATAACGCGGTTCTGCTTATATCGCAGTTTCATTCCATAGATTCCGGCTACCGTGTTATAACAAGACCTGAGTGTTTTTATTTCATCTTAAGAATTTTTTTTACTCAAAATGATGAAATTTCAAAATCAGTAATAAAGAAAATGGGTATTGAAGTGTTAAAAGTAACGAATGATGTGCGTTTTATTACAAGAGCAAAAAAGTGTTTTTTTAAAAACATTTTTTAGTTTTTAAAGAAGTTTTTGTTAATTGGAAAAAAGTCACCATTACATTGCCGTAAAGGCTTTATAATAAAAATATGTGTGACACTTTTCACACATTCTTGGAAGTTATATAAAGTTATTAAAGCCATGCCAAAACTTTTGAGAAACAAGTTAGTTGAAAGTGTTATGTCAAGCTGTAATTTTTTGAGGGTCATTGATGATCAACCTACTGACTAAAAGTCTGGGGGTCATTAACTGTTTACTAAAACTGAACGAAAAAATTGTGAATGAAAAAAGGTGCTAAAAAGTACTGACATGTGTTGATAAAACCAGTTTTAATAACTCTCTTTATCAATGGAAAGATTGTTTGTAAACCAATCCATGTAATTTGAGTTGCTGTATTTTTAAGAATGCATAAAAGTCGACGCATGATGAAATTTGATTGTGTCAAATGAGATTTATTTGTGCAAAAAAACACAAGAAACCTGCTCTGGAGAAAACACTGAAAGAAGTAAAAATTCAAAACACTCTGACACTATCTAATCAAACCATAAACATTAACTATCACTAGGACACAGTTCAACTGGTCAAATATCTTCAAATGATCTCTTATTTATCACAGTATTGCTTTATCACAGTATTTCTGTATCACAGTATCTCTGTATCACAGTATTTCTGTATCACAATATCGCTGTATCACAATATCTTTGTACACAGTATTTCTTTATCACAGTATCACTTATTCACAGTATTTCTGTATTCACAGTATCTTTGTATCACAGTATCACTTATTCACAGCATTTCTGTAACACAGTACCAAATCAAACTTTTAATAAAGTAACATAAATATTTAGGTCCACTAATCAGTTCAATATACTATTAAAAAGAATCTCAATTAATGTCTTTAAACAGCAAGGCCTAGCTCAATAATATATAGCGGCTTCCATCTCTTCAGATTGTCTACAGAACACCTGAACATGGTCCAGTCTGAAATATGAGAAATTACTTTATACAACGGTGTTACCATGGCATATCTTTCAACAAACTTCCGACTACCATTATATGTGGCATCCAGTTTTATTGGTGGAGGAAAACCTGAAATATAAATTTTGAATAAAAGCACAGTCCTTCAGCAGGTAGCTCATACTAACTATTTCACAAGATATTCAACAACTGGGCTCAAACTTGCAACCTCAGCAGTGAGAGGTCAGTGAACTTTGGGCAGCTTAGAGTATTTAGCCATAGAGGACCTAAACGACAGTGAATTTATTTAACAAGAAACAGATCTCTATGAAACATTTACAAAAACCTATTGTTCTGTTTGTCATTACATTTAAATTATATCATAAATAAAGTTTTTCAGTGGTGCTTAAAGCAGAAGGAAAAGCTAAAAAAGATGCAATAATACCAGGTTTTGTTTTCTCTGGATACATTGTACTGGAAATGTTGGCCTACTGTTATAGTAGATTTGTTTCTACAATTGCTGGTTTCCCAGTACATGGCCGATGAAGTAGAATCCCAATTAAGGCTACTAAATTATTGTCAAGAATGTTTTTGTCCCTGTTACACTTCCAAACACGAGAAGTGTATTACATGTATGTGCTTCTTTTTTAATGGGGTTTAATGCCATTTTCTACAAATTTCAGGTTATATAATTATGGCATATCCAGTTTTACTGATGAAGGAAGACCTCAGACTGAGTAGAACCACCATTCTTTTGCAAGAAATTACGTGCTTTTTATCAATCTATATTTGTTTTATAACTTTCATGAATCCATTCAAACATGTAAATTAATGTCACACTTTCAACTCTGTATGTTCATAATAAGTAAGAGGTTTGAGGTGTTTAATAATTATTTATACAGATTTATTTACCATAATAATGTCATACGAATTACATTCATCTAGAAATTCAGTAATAGAGGTCATCTTTGGAAACCAGTGTTGTCTATTGTCTCAAGTGTAGTCTCTGTTTTCTCCTGCGTGGTTTCTTGTTTTCTTCAGTGTGATCTCTGTTTTCTTCAGTGTGATCTCCGTTTTCTCCTGTGTGGTCTCCATTTTTTGGTCTGTTTTCTTCAGTGTAGTCTTTGTGTTTTCTCCAAAGCATCAGTTGTACCAGTCTTTCTTTAACTGCAAAAAATCAACAACAGCCATTTGAATTGCAATATATATTACATTGTGTTGGGGAAGGTTTACTAGCTATTTGCAGATGGGCACTTTCAAAGTATTCTGATGAAGTATGGACTAGATGGAACTTGCAAGCAAAACTTTAACCAGAATTTCTTAGTCAAACAAGGGCAATAATTTGTATTATATTAATGCAACAGTTATCTAACTTAGTTATTGTAGTACGTTTGATGACTGGGGAGTATTGTGTTAAGTTTCAAGTCAATATATGCAATGGTTATTGAGATTGGGACTTGCACACAAAACTTCAACCAAAGTGGGACACTGACGCCCAGGTGAGCAGAATAGCTCTCTTTTATCCTTCGAACAGTCAAGCTTAAAAACAATTTGAAAATTGTTAACAGTAACAAAGACAACTCCGTCAGAATTTACAATGTATTACCAAAACTCTAATGAAAACAAAGCAAAAGGCCAACTAACAATAAATGTATGTTATAAGAACTGTTCTTTGATTGAAATAATTACATCATGACATGAACAGGGAGGTTACTGACTTATATTTATATAATTATAAATCTATTCCGTCCTAAGAAATAACTTCTTGTCAATTTCTCTTATATAGATTTAGTAAAGTAGGCCTCACTCCAAGGGCAAAACCGTGTGACCCTGGGACATGCAATTAACAATTTTTATAAATGACCCATTTATGTCCTTAATCATCTCACAAGTTGTGTCCCAGTGCTTCTCCTATATTGAGAAAAAGATTTTCAAAGTTTACCTTACTTTGACCGTTTTCACAATTTTGATTCACCCGTGTATACCAAAGCTGCATACAATATATCATTACAGTTACGGTAACCGTTACGGTTTTTGAGAAGAAGTCGAAAAAGTCAATTGTTTACGGACGCATGATGATGGACAAAAGGTCCATTGAGACAAAGTCTCAGGTGACCTAAAAAGACCGACTGAGATTAAAGTTGAGGGCATAATGGTAGAATGCATTTAAAGGGTCCTCTGTGGCTGAGTGGCCGAAGGCGCCATCTCAAGATCACTTACTTCTCACCGCTAAGGTCATAGGTTCGAATCCCGCTCCCAAAACTGTATGTGAGAAAGTTTTTAATTACTTGTGGAAGGACAACAGTTGTACTCAGTCTGAGGTCTTCCTCTACCAGCAAAACTGGATAAGCCATATATAACCTGAAATGTGTTTAAAATGGTGTTAAACCCGATAAAAAAAAAAAATGCATTAAATCACTGTTCTCATTAATTAAAGTTTTATAACTATTATATCAACTACTATATGCCGCACCATGTGTATCAATACAATTGTTTGTTATCATCAAGACTGACCAAGCTCATTCACCATATATGGCCAGGTCATCCTAAATTTTGATTGCTGTGCCTCGACTCAGTATTTCAAAGAAACAAGAGGCCCAATAGGGCCTGAGGACACTCTACTGACTCATAGTGGCCATAGCACTTTTTGAAATTCTACTATTCAATAGAAACATCAGGGCGGGGTCATTTTTAACTATAGGGACACCATTTGAACAAATCTAACAAAACTATAGTTGGTCATCATTACTACATAAACATTTTGAACATTTGTTGGACTGTTCATGAGAAGAAGACTTTTTTAAGTTTTGGACTATTTTTAGTAATGGTGGCCAGCTTGAATTTTAGATAGAAAAAATAAATCTTTTGTATAGTCTCCTATGCAATAGAAACATCCATGTGAAGGTTCAGTTTAATTGGACTAGTGTTTTCAGAATAAATGAAAAAAAAAGAGAATTTTCTGTTTTCCCATAGTATCCCTATGTAAAATTCTAAGTCCCCTTACAGGGCCCCTATATATTTTAACCCCTAAATTCTTATCTGCAATCAAACCCCTACACTTAGGGATAATTTATATCAAATATGTACAAATCTGACATACCGGTTCTTAAGAAAACAATTTTACTAATTCCTAATTTGTACCCTTTTGGGGACCCTCCTGACCCCTTAAGACAGTCATTTTTACTAATCTTAACCTCCTTTACCTAACAATGCTTTAGTGAAAATATAGGCAAAATTATTTCCATTTAAAAAAAAAAAATATTATATTGACACGTGTCCCCTTGTTGAACTCTTAGGGCAGGGTCATTTTTACCCTAGGGACACCATTTGAACAAAACAGAACTATAGTTGGTTATCATTACTACATAAACATTTTGAAAATCTGTTGGGCCGTTCATGAGAAGAAGCTTTTGGCGGCCATCTTAAATTTCAGATAAAAAAAAAAATCTTCTGTATAGTCTCCTATGCAATAGAAACACCCATGTGAAGTTTCAGTTTAATTGGCCTAGTGGTTTCAGAAAAAGTGCTGCTAACAGACGACAGACAACAGATGACAGACGACGGATGACAGACAACGCGCCATCGCATAAGCACTTCTGGCCTTTGGTCAGTAGAGCTAAAAATGGACAGATATCACAGACAGATATCATGAAAAATAAAAGTTGTAGGTTTGAAAGGCAATAAAAAGTTTAAGTAGTTTTTTTTTTGAAATGCACAACTTCTCGCTGATTTCTAGACGTCGCTCGAGTGATACCGTAACTGGTTCGTTAACGAACTTGCCCTTTGGGTGATTTCAGTTTCGACCCCTATTACAGAGAGAGATCCCTTTGTATGTTAACATGTATTCAATTAAATCAATTAAAACACTTGATTTTGACAAGCAATTTTGTGAAAAATTTGTCTGAAAAGTTTTTTTTTAACATAGAACATATTGATTAACCAGTATCCCTTTTCCATAATTCTTTGTCCCTGTATCGGTATGGTACTCTAAATTCTGGTTTGGGAGTACAAACACGTTTTTTATTGGTCTTAATGTCTTTATCAACACATAACATGTATATATAAATATATATATTATATTACAACTTGTTTTATTGGATACATATAATTTTATGATTGATTGATTGATTGATTAATTGATTGATTGAATATTTAACATCATTTTTATATCATCGAGGGCTAACAGACCATCAATTAACCTAACCACTGTTTCTTGGGATCCTGGAAGGTTAACCAGTACTCGAGCACAACCCATCTCTGCAAGTAACTGATAACTTTCCAACTTGAATCAGCGGTGAGAGACGAGTGATAATGAGACACAATGTTGTATATAAAACATCACAGAGATTGTGGCCAAGCAGGGATTCAAACTCACAACCCCTGGATTGACAAAATTTTATGAATCTAAACAGAACCAACAGCAACATTTCAAAGATAACGTCTTAATTTGGTTCAAGCCATGATCTTAGCGGTGAAAGATATTGTTTTAAATTTATTCTATTTAAAATCGATTGTGAAACAAGTTCTTACAACTTAGACAAACCAGGC
This sequence comes from Panopea generosa, assembly GCA_029582155.1. Lineage (NCBI taxonomy): Eukaryota > Metazoa > Mollusca > Bivalvia > Adapedonta > Hiatellidae > Panopea > Panopea generosa. The sequence continues at coordinate 93,410 of JAPMAH010000025.1, read as the reverse complement.
TCAAAGTCTTCCTAGGTAGAACCAGCATGTATGGATAAAGTGTCTAGGTCAAGGACACTCACTCATAGCAATAGCAGAGGATCAAACACATGACCCTCCAATCTTAGATGTGATATACTATCAATGAGATATGTGATCTTGAGACATATATAACCTTGAATCGTTTGGCCATGATGGACCACATTTGGTTATATATCAATGATTAAATATGCCAAATATAATTTATCTACTAATGAAAATTTACATACCAGTATCTTCAAGGGAAATATAAGGCAATTCATTAGTTTCTTTTGGTATTCCACAATTGTTGTAATCCAGTTTTTAAATACAAAAGGGGCTAACTCTTAACCTTTCACCAGTAAAACAAAGTTCAAGGGAAATCACTCTGATATACCTTAGCATCATTCGTCTGCTAATACTAAACTTCTCAAGTTTAAAAATTACCCCACCCATCACCAGAAATCATGCATTTATTAAAGTATACAAACACGCACAAAACGATAAAAAGTAATTTTATTTTATCATGAGAAACTTATTTTTTTATTTTCTTTCATATCTTGTATTGTTTTCTTTCTTTTCATGGCTTTTTTATGTAAATTTGTTGTAATTAACTACTGTCAGAAACACCACTGCAGTTTGTTATGGTGTGACGCGATTCCCCTGAGCTCAAGTCACGCACAGATCTCGTCATGAATGAGAGTGAGATTTCACCTTTTCGAATTGGAGAATCATTTTCTTTAGCTTTTGCTCAAAATTTTCAGAATGAATTCTCTCCCCTTGGGGCAGCTCTTCTTCTGGTTTTTCAACAGCTGAAAATGGTAAGCAGCATCATTAGTAATGCTTGTATTGATTAAGTTTGATACATAAACTCCAGCATTGTAAACAAAGTGGAGACATTTTTCTTCTTATTAAATTTACTTTAATTTACATCAATTCTCCCCAAATCACAAGGTCATGTAAAAGTGAAGTAAGTAAGGTGTTTATTTATTATAGGGTCACCCCTTTTGAGCTTATGTTGTACACAGTTACTTCCTGAAAGCTATCATTGTCAGGTGCCAGGTTGTTAGACAAATTAACTAGCTGCTGGGTGATCAACTGGCCACATCAGAAACAAGAGGGCCAAGATGAGTCGCCCAACTTAATTAGATTATATAATGCATGTACACTCAAAATTCTAGAAAAACGGGATGGGCAAGAATTTTGATTTGTTTTGAATATGTAACAGATGCGTAGAAGAGTTCAAACTTGGTAGAGGTTCACCCATTGTAAATGTCGGTGAAATTACATTGAGATCAGGTCAGTAGATTCTGACAAGAAGGCTTTTGAAGATGTTAATATAACTGCCTATATTAAACTAGCACCTCACTGTGGCAGTCATGTTTTTTTAACAAATCACAACGGCTTGAACAAACTTGGTAAAGGGTCACCCAAGGAACATTTCTTGGAAATAGTTTTAAAATTGATCTGGTGGTTTCTGACAGGAAAAATTCTTAAGTTTCTAATTAAACATGCCCCGCCCCCTGGCTGCCATGTTTTTTGACAAACCAAGATGGCTTGAACAAACTTGGTAAAAGGTCACCCAAGGAACATTTCTATGAAATTATTTTAAAATCAAGCCAGTAGTTTATGACAAAAAGATTTTTTAATTTTTTACTATAGCTTATATAGTAAACTAACCCCACCACCTGGCCGCCATGTTTTTCGACGAATCAAGATGGCTTGAACAAACTTGGTAGAGCGTCACCCAAGGAACATTTCCGTGAAATTTTTTTAAAATCGAGTCAGTAGTTTCTGACAAGGTTTTTTAAGTTTTACTAAAGCTTAAATAGTAAACAAACCCCATCCCCTAGTCGCAATGTTTTTTGATGAATCAAGATGGCTTGAACAAACTTGGTAGAGGGTCACCCAAGGAACATTTATGTGAAATTATTTTAAAATCGAGCAAGTAGTTTCTTACAAGAAGACTTTTTAAGTTTTTACTATGGCTTATATAGTAAACTAACCCCACCCCCTGGCTGCCATGTTTTTTGACAAATCAAGATGGCTTGGACAAACTTGGTAGAGGGTCACCCAAGCATCATTTCTGTGAAATTATTTTAAAATCAAGCCAGTGGTTAATGACAAGAGAATTTTTTAAGTTTTTATTAATTAAACTTGCCCTGCCCCCTGGTGGCCATGTTTTTTAATGAATCAAGATGGCTTGAACAAACTTGGTAGAGGGTCACCCAAGGAACATTTATGTGAAATTTTTTTAAATTCGAGCCAGTGGTTTCTGACAAGAAGATTTTTTAAGTTTTTATTAATCAAACTTGCCCTGCCCCCTGGTGGCCATGTTTTTTTACGAATCAAGATGGCTTGAACAAACTTGGTAGAGGGTCACCCAAGGAACATTTATGTGAAATTATTTTAAAATCTAGCCAGTAGTTTCTGACAAGAAGATTTCTTAAAATTGAGCCAGTAGTTTCTGACAAGAAGATTTCTTAAGTTTTTACTATATACTTATACCCCGCCCCCTGGTGGCCATATTTTTTGACGAATCAAGATGGCTTGAACAAACTTGGAAGAGGTTCACCCAAGGAACATTTCTGTGAATTTATGTCAAACTTGGCCCAGTGGTTTCAGAGAAGAAGTTGTTAGAAGCTAAAAAACGGACGACAGACGACGGACACCAGGCAATCACAAAAGCTCACCTGTGAGCTTTCAGCTAAGGTGAGCTAAAAATGCAAGTTCTTCTACCGGGATTTGAACCTTCGACCTCCCACTTCCGAGGTAGATGCCTTGAACATAGGCCACGGAAGATGGTGTATAACATATATTAAGGTGACATATTCTAATAGTAGAATTTGCTTGCTTGCTTGAATGTTTAGTGTCCTTTTAATGCCATCAACGGCCAACAGCCGATCAAGTTAACCTAACCACTCTTTCCTTCTTTCCTGGGATTCTAGCAAGTTAATAAGCATTTGAGCACAAGTAGCTGGTAAATGTCTCACTTGAATCAGTGGTGAGAGTTGAATGACAATGAGACGCAATGTTGTATATCATTCATCACAGAAACAGTTGCCAGGTGGGATTCAAACTCATGGTCTTTAGCTGTATGTTTTTACAATGCACATTATTATGTATATATCTATATTTTTTTATTTGTAATGGGGTTTAATGTCATTTTCAACACTTTTCAGGTTATACATGGCATATCCAGTTTTACTTGTTGGGGGAAGACCTCTCACTGAGTAGAACCACTGTCCTTCTGCAAGTAACTGGAAACTTTCTCACATAAAATTTTTGGAGCGAGCTAGACTCGAACCTACGACCTTAGCGGTGAGAGGTAAGTGATACGACCTTAGCAGTGAGAGGTAAGTGATATGACCTTAGCGATGAGAGGTAAGTGATACGGCCTTAGCAGTGAGAGGTAAGTGATATGACCTTAGCGATGAGAGGTAAGTGATATGACCTTAGTGGTGAGAGGAAAGTGATACGACCTTAGCAGTGAGAGGTAAGTGATATGACCTTAGCGATGAGAGGTAAGTGATACAGCCTTAGTGGTGAGAGGTAAGTGATCTTGAGATGGCGCCTAAGACCACTCAGCCACGGAGGACCCTCTATAACTGTCTTAAAAAGTAGAATTATTTTTAAAATGGATAAAATGCATCTAATTATCATTAATAAATAAAATCCGAATGGTTTGGTATGTCAAATTCACCAAAACATGACAAAATCAATATTTAAATTAAAGTGTTAAACTTGAAAGGAAATCCCCATTCTAAAAATAGACAGCATTTAAATACTGCTTGACAACATTCCATTATCATAAAGACTCTTTCTAAGATGAAACAATTTTTACTACGTATAACAGATCAAATTGAAATGAAAAATAGTGACACATGTGATACATCACAAAATATGTTGCAGTTTTAAGCAAGGAATCTATATCTGTCTTACCTAGGCATGTAGTCCAAGTTAGGAAATCCCTTTTCAATATATTATTATAGCATGTTTAAATAGATATCCTTTTGGTAATACAGGGTGAGTGAGCATATAATAATATGGTAAACATGATACGTTGGGGTGAAATGTTTAAAAACATTTGTAAAATTGTGAAAAAATCCTGATATATTCCCTTTAAGCATGTGCGTATATAATGTCTTGCTCAAGGACACAACACATGGACCTGGTCACTTTAAGATGTGTGTAAAGTAGAAATGTGCCAGTCAACACAAATGCCTTCACTATTATAATCAATGGAAACCAATTTTTTACTGAAAATTAAGTGAAAAACGGGTCATAACTCCTTTAAAATAAAATTTGACAGATTTGACAACAACCTAACTTGACCTTTTTTTTGTACTGACACAGGACTGGTACACACAGAATGTGAATATGAACATTGCTTCTTTCATTGGAAACCAATAAATTATTGTTTTACAGGACGCACAGACAGACAATCAGATGTACAAGGGTAACAATTAATGCTCTAATACTATTCTTTAAATCACACAGCATAATTTTTTTTTGGAATGGGGTTTAACGCCATGTTCAACACATTTCAGATTATATATGCCATATCCAGTTTAACTGGTGGAGGAAGATCTCAGACTGAATCAGACTGAGTAAAATCACCGTCCTTATGCAAGTAACTGGAAACTTCCTCACATAAAGTTTTTGGAGTGAGCGAGACTCAAACCTACGACCTAAGCATTCAGAGGTAAGTGATCTTGAGATGGCGCCTTAGACTACTCTGCCAGGGAGGAGAATGGGGTGACGATAATTTTCAAAACATATTATAGTTTATATTGGCAGAGAAAGCTCTTGGATACATACATACATCTGTGTGGAACTGTGACCATCCTTAACTCAAGACCTCAGTGTTGAGAGGCAAGTGATTTTGAGACAGTGGTTATACAGACACTTGACCACGGAGGATCCAAGAATGGATGAATGGAAATTATCATTAAGTTTAAACATATTTAATTACCATATTATGCGAAAATGTGTAAGTTACATGTTCTGTTGACACTAGTTACGATCCTTCCCTAAAAACAGTATAAAGGGCACTAGTCTTCCTCATGTAGAATGTTATGTATTGAGCCGCCAGCTCAACTTACAATTAATCACCTCAGCGAAAAGAGGTTAGTGATAATGAGACAGAGCTTTACACCACTTGAGGACCAGAGAATGTATGAAAGTATAAAGTGAACTAGTAACCAGTTTTTCGTGTTTGTTTATAAACTCTTCCAGCTGTGTCATGGCAGTGTCTGCCTCCTTCTCCACATCCGTCTGCAGCTTCTGGGCCTGCTCCACTTGCTCTTTAAGGATCTTCCTCTCCTGTAACACATGGCACATAATTCACAGATGGTAACTCATGGCACATAATACACAGATGGTAACTCATGGCACATAATATAGAGATCATAACACATGGCACATAATTCACAGATGGTAACTCATGGCACATAATACACAGATGGTAACTCATGGCACATAATATAGAGATCATAACGCATGGCACATAATACATAGATGGTAATTCATGGCACATAATACAGAGACTGTAACACATGGTGATAATACAGAGACTGTAACACATGGCACACAATACAGAGACTGTAACACATGGCACATAATACACAGATAGTAACTCATGGCAAATAATACATAGATGATAACTCATGGCACATAATACACATATGGTAACTCATGGCACATAATACACAGATGGTAACTCATGGCACATAATACACATATGGTAACAAACACATGGCACATAATATAGAGACCATAACACATGGCACATAATACAAAGATGGTAATTCATGGCACATAATACAGAGACTGTAACACATGGTGATAATACAGAGACTGTAACACATGGCACACAATACAGAGACTGTAACACATAGCACATAATATCCAGACTGTAACACATTGCACATAATACAGAGACTGTAACACATGGCACATAATAGAGAGACTGTAACACATGGTGATAATACAGAGACTGTAACACATGGCACACAATACAGATACTGTAACACATGGCACATAATACACAGATGGTAACTCACGGCACATAATACACAGATGGTAACAAACACATGGCACATAATATAGAGACCATAACACATGACACATAATACATAGATGGTAGTTCATGGCACATAATACAGAGACTGTAACACATGGTGATAATATAAAGACTGTAACACATGGCACATAATATAAAGACTGTAACACATGGCACATAATACACAGACTGTAACACATGGCACATAATACACAGAGACTGTTACACATGGCACATAATACAAAGACTGTAACACATGGCACATAATACAGAGACTGTAACACATGGCACATAATACACAGATGTTAACAAACACATGGCACATAATATAGAGACCATAACACATGGCACATAATACAGAGACTGTAACACATGGTGACAATACAGAGACTGTAACACATGGCACACAATACAGAGATTGTAGTATATGGCACATAATACAGAGACTGTAACATATGGAACATTAATACAGAGACTGTAACACAAGATACATTATACATAGATTGTAACATGTGGCACATAACACACATACTGTAACACATGGCACATAATACACAGACTGT
>JAPMAH010000025.1:66286-86286 GCA_029582155.1 Panopea generosa | reverse complement strand
TAGCACAACCATGATTAAAATGACAAAAACATAAATTAACTGTTGAATACCAATAGAATTTATAGTTATACAAATTGAAACCAGAACACAATATTGTGTTAATTATATACTGAAATAAGATGTGTGACAAATGCAAGATGTTATGCTGGGTACCGGTACATGTATAAATATGTTTATGGCACTAAGAGGCTTCACCTACATTGCTGATATTTTTTTATCTTGGCAATTATACTGTACATTTATATCAAATATGATATATTATGAATATTTTGTTCAATAGTCTATGTTTTATTTTGTCTTTGTAGTGTAGAATTGTTTAATTTTGATTACCAAATACTTAATCAGGTGATGAAGCCAATCATTGGCCAAAATCAGGTTATACTAAAACATCAACTACTAAAACAAAATATGCGGACCTGTGTCATAGTGAAGTTTTCATGAATTAAATAGACTTAAAGGACAAAATGGATTATTCTAACATACATGTATGTTCCGTTTATGTGATACGATAAAATTCAATCATTTACTGAACAGAAAGTAGTTAAAAAAAGCAGTAAATCAATGGTTAAGAATCTGTTTATGTGGCAAAGGGTTGCAGGTTGAATTACACACTCAAATACATGGCTTTTTGAAAACAACATTCAAAAGCGGTTTCACCGGTTATTTTATTCAATAATGTATTTTCATAAAGATTTGAAATTTGCAATGTTTACAGAAAATGTTATAGCTGTTTGTTCAACCCCTATTGGAAATCTTTCGCAAACATCATCATAGTAAATTGTATACTAAGATTTAAACCATCTCGAAATGTATACAAATCTAAGTAAATCAAACTAATGCACATATATAAATGAACCCTTTTTTCTTTGAGTTTATATGTTTTAGCTTATGCCATTGAAATATGACCTTGGTCTCGGAGTCAATTTTCAAGGATCCCAAGAACAGAGGTTATGTTATGTTAACTGATCGTCTGTTAGCCCTCATTGGCATAAAAATGACACTAAATATACAATCAGTCAATCAATCAACCGTAACTACGAGTTGAAAAATAACAACACTTTTTTCACTAGAATCCAAATGTTTTATCAGTCCAGTATTTAAACTGTTCTGAAATTTTATGGCTGTGTAAAAAAAAAAAATGAGATACCACATTTGATGAAATCTGATTAAAATTTAAGCTTTTATTAGATTTACACCTCAGGTCAAGCTAACAGAAAGACACAACAAAAAAATCCATAACAAAAGTGCTACCATGGCAAATAGAGCTAAATATCGAAAGTAATACTGAAATATTCAGTGGTAAAACATTCGTGTGTAATATCAACTTACTGGTTCTGGTAACACTCGAACAAACTCACCCTTCTTTCCTTAGCGTCTTTTCTTTTCAATATCCAGACCCTTAGCTCTATTTGACATCGACCATGATCTCTCGAAGTCATTCAGAACTTTCTTTGTATCTAAAATTAATAATAATAAATTCTAGCTGCTAAAATGATAGCTCACTTGAGTACTATATATTAAACTGGTTTTTCTAAGTAAAACATATTTAAAAAAAAAAAAATAAATAAAAATGAAAAAAAAATAAAAAATAAAAAAAATTATTCTTTTTTTTTATTTTTTATAAATTAAAAAAAAAAAGTACTCGGCATCTGTATTATATTATGTAATGCAGGGTGTTAGTTGTAACTATGATCCATGTATGAGTGTCCTTGCACTTGTACTTGTTGAGAAATAGTCTAGAAACGAAAACTTGGCGTTGGAGCTAAATATAAATGTTTGACGCTGCTGTCGTCGCGGCGAAACAAAAATAATGTTTTTGACTTTGTTTACCCTTTTTAGGCTCCATCCTGTACCCTTAATACAGGGGAACAAATAACAATGCTGTGAAAATATGGGCAAAAGTATGATCATTCCTACACAAATTCTGGTAGGTGGTTCATGATAAGAAGATTTTTAGTGAATAAAATCCTGACTTTCATACATTCATGAAAATCAGCTTTTCTATGTTAGGTGTACAGTGGATAATATCTCTATATCTCTATATCAAGATACAACTGCACATAAATGGACAACAGACATGGATGACAGACACTCGCAAAAGCTGATCTGTGTTGCACTAATTGTGTTATATTATAAGACGGATAATATCAATACTCACCACTAATTTTTAAAACTTCTACAAGATGATCTCTTTTATCATATTTGATTGTCAACCACTGCAATATCCTTAGATGCTCACATATAGCCTTCGTTTTGACAATCCCAGTGCACCCATCCTCACAAAATGACAAACTATGATAGAGACTGATGGCCAATCCAACCAAGAAAACAAGAATTAAATTGAATAGATCTTATAACTGCAAAAAAAAGTATCAAGTTTCAATTAAAAATAATTTTTATGCAATGGCTGCTGATATATAAAACTGATATAAAGTTTCAATCAAATAGAGTAAGTGGTAGGTGAGACTATGATGGCACATGCACACAAATCAAGGGCCATAATTTGCATTATGTTCAACCAAGAGTTATCTGACTTGGTTATTGTAGTAGGTGTGGTGACTGGGAAGTATTATGTGAAGTTTTAATAAAATACTGTGAAATCATTAATTTTCATAGGCGACTGATTTTTGTTGACTTAGTGGAGGGCCTTGACAATGAAAGTAAATCCCGACTAAATGGTTGCACTTGGAACATTTTTCTTAGTTCTTATTTTAACGAAGTAATTTTAGCACTTTTGACTAATTAAAGGGCCATAACTCTGAAGATAATGGTCAGAATTTGCTGGTTATTAAACTTGATTTTATAGAGATGCACACTTTGTGTAAGTTTGCTTGAGTTCTGATAAAGAATATTCTAGTTATTGAGCGGAAATGGTATATTTTAGCATTTTTGACTAATTAAAGGGCCACTCTGAAGATAATGGTCTGTATTGGCAAGTTATTGAACTTGGCCTAGATTAACTGAAACATAACTTGATGCCGCTCATCAGCCCACCGGTCCGCCGACTTCGCCAATCTAATAACCAGATTTTCAACTTTGAAAAACCTGGTTAAATATCCATTGAACTTGATGTTGTTGTTGTTAGATGTTTAGTGCCACTTTCAACATTAGACTGTGTCTATTTGAGACAGTATTCTGAGTGCTGTCACACTGGAGTATCATGCGGCAGACACATGGTATGATATCCCACCGAGTCACATTATACTGACACTGACCTGGAACTCTTCTCAAAATGCTCAGCATCAAACGAGGAAGCTTTTAGTACCAAGTCTTTGGTATGACCCGGTCAGGGATCGAACCCACGACCTTCTGCATGCGAGGTGAATGCTCTACCACTAGACCACGCTGGCACCATTTCCATTTAACTTGAGTAAAATGGTCTAGTTTTATAATGTTTGACATATTGTATTTAATATGAAAAATGACATTAAATGATGAATAAAATATTTTTAGGATTAATGTTATATGTAGTGTCCGTAACCTAACAGTATAGTACCAAATATAACATATGTTTAATGATGTTTCCTGTGGTTCCTTGTTCAAACTTGAGCAGTTTTATTAACTTCAGACCCACTACTTCACTATAAAAACACTGTTTTGGTGTTGAGTTAACCTTCATCTTTGACCTCCAAGTACCACACAATTGTGCCCTTTATTGTGTGTTACATATCAAACAATCCTTTAAAGAAATAATTTAGCAAGCAAACATAGAAATCAATAAAGTTGATTGGATCATTCATTTTTTTGTAAGATAATATTTTTCATTAAACTACCAAAAACAAACATAAATGAATTAATTTTTGCTGCAAATATATCAAGTATATAGATCAATAAAATTATATACATGTAGTGTAAAAATTAATGAACCTTTGTAAGCTAGTGATGTTTGGAGAATATTTGACCATTTCTGTATTCAATTTATATACACTTATTGGAGGGTTTTATTACACTGTTGGCATTTCAAATTATTGGATAACTAAAAACATCAATAAATGGAATATTGTCTAGGATACTGTACAACTGGACCACAACTAAGGTATGAATGACCAGGGCTATGATACTTAATGTCCAGGGCTGGGTACAAATCACATGGGTACGAAAGGTCAAAAGAACCAAATGATGGTGATTCGGGGAGAGTTACAATGACTTTCCAAAGACATCCGTCTCTCTTTATTCTAATTAATTGATGTTGTAAAATCGATGATGGATCAAGTGTAATAATAAATAAAGAAATAGTCACAATAATGCCAACAGCCAATGAATTATAAGTCAGCACAACAACAATAACCAGGACTGAAATTGATTGATTGATTAATTAGCATTATTTTTATGCCATTTAGGGCTTACAGATGACCAGTTTACCAAACCACTGTTTTTTACTTGGATCCTAAAAGATTATACAGTACTCCAGCACACCCCATCTCAGCAAGTAACTGATAACTGTCTCACTTGAATCAGCAGTGAGAGACGATTGATAATGAGACACAATGTCAATCATCATCATGACTGTGGCCGTGCGGGGATTCAAACTTACAACCACTGGATTGATAGACAGACGCTCTACCAACTGAGCTAAATGGGCCCAGCTCCAGGAATAAAAAGTAATTTTATAATGTTATCAACAACTTAGTAATCTTAATATTGGTTGTGTTGTAAAACTAGTATGAATCATCATTGGCTTAAAAAGAAAGTTAGGAAAATTAAATGTTGATAAAGTAGAATACATTAAGGATTAATTATTTGGCAAACTAATCAATCATAATCTGCAGGCAACTGATTTTTTGTATTTAAATGCAAGTTGTGTGTATTTTTAGATGTTTGAAAATATTTTGATAATGCAAAATGTTCTAGAATTAAAGATATTTAGGTTTGTTGTTATTTAAGCTGCATAATATACAAATTTTGTAATCAGGAGTATTTCAACAATTTTAAATACAAATTCCAAGGAATGGTATTGTTTTCATGAGAATTTCAATGTAAGAATTTTGATATGTTTTTCTGAAATGAAAAGAAGTTAAGATAATTGAAAACGAAATATTGTAATATTTTGCGTGATTACACTAGCGTTCATTTAATCTCAGTCAGCTGCCATTCCATTTCTAAGTACGCAATGTCGATATTTCGGCGCAATGGGCCCAATGTCAATCAAAAATCTAAATAATTTGAAATCATTTATTTCAATTAAAAACTATAAATATTAATGAAATAAGTATTTTCTGACCATACTTTGCTTTTAATCCAATTAAATCCAATTAAATTTGTAATCTTTTAAACAATTTAATTTTTCATGGACATTGTACCGTGGATTATAAATATGAAAATTTATAATAACTTAAAATATTATTTTTTAGTAAACTGTAATTAATAATGTAATAAGTATTTTCCATTGAAATGTCATAATAAAATATGACAATTTTAATTTTTCATCGACATTGCACTCAATGATGTATCGTCATTGCACCGTTGGTTACAAATATGAAAATTTATAAAAACTAAAAAAAATTTGATTAAAAAACTGTAAGTATTAATGAAATATGTATTTTCCGACCATAAATTTGATATGTTATAATAAAAAAATGACAATTTTAATTTTTCATCAACATTGCGACAAAATTTGATTAATTGTGATAAATTGGTTTAAAATATGTATTGATATGTTTTACATGTTATATAGTCCCTTATAATTCTTTATAGAATGTCAATTCCTGTATTTAAATAATCAACTATACATATTAATGAAATAAGTATATTCTGACAATAAATTGCTTTTAACAAATTTGATTTGTAATTAGAGTGTTGTTTGTTTGTTTTTTTAATTACAAATCAAACGTTATTTGTTAATCATGCCTTCTTTAATAGCACACTTATGATACTTTAATCTCACCAGCAGTTTTTCACACCTGATAGAATAAGACAGTCGTGTCATCGCTTTAACTTTAACTAATTTATCAAAAGAATCGCCATGTTAAAAAGAAAGCAGGCAGAATGATCAAGGACCCCGTCTTCTAAATGACAACGTATAAAGGATTAAAGAAATAACAAATACTGCCATCTAAGGATACAACAAGTACTGGTTCAACCCAGGAAAAAAATGGGCCATGGCAAGAGCGCCTCCTCGTTGGTGTGGCCTCGATGCCATTTATCACTACATTACTTTATTTTTATGCATTTTTGAAAATATTAATACAAGTGATAAATGGTAACAGAACGCTCTTTAAATGAAAAATTTAAACATAACATTTTAAGTTCTTATATAATTTTCATATTTCTACCAATGGCGCAGTGACGATTCATTGTGCGCAATGTCGATGGAAAAATAAAATTATCATTTTTAATGATAACATATCAAATTTATTGTCGGAAAATACAACATTTCATTAATATGTTTAGTTGATTATTCAAATGCAGGAATTTACAAAATAATTTTTTTATCAATTTTCATATTTCAGCCAACGGTGCAATGATGATTCCTTGTGCGCAATGTCGATGAAAAAATAAAATTATCATTTTTAATGATAACATATCACATTCATGGTCGGAAAATACATATTTCATTGATTATTATACTTGATTATTCAAATAAATGATTTTACAAAATAAAATTTTAAGTTATCTTAATTTTTCATATTTATTCCCAACGGCGCAATGGCGATTCGTTGAGTGCAATGTCGATGAAAAATTAAATTGTTTAAAGATTACAAATTTAATTGGATTAAAAACAAAGTATGGTCAGAAAATACTTATTTCATTAATATCAATAGTTTTTTATTAAAATGAATGATTTTAAAACATCACTTTTCAAGTTATTTAAATTTTTAATCGACATTGCGCCGAAAAATCAACATTGCGTAATAAAAAACTCTTGAAATTACAAAATTTGTGTACAGCAGCTAAAATTACGATAAATTTTTCTTCACACCTCAATATCCCCAATTCAAGAGTATTTTACGTGATCCAAACATGTTTATACATCTAAAATTATATACAGCTTAAAGAAGTCAGTTGCCTATGAATTATGAATGATTAATTTTCATATCATGAATTTAATCATGATGATGCAAGTTTTCTATACGAGTCCTTGATAAGCATAACGCGGCGTGGTCAAGTGGTAGAGTATCCGCCTCACATGTGGAAGGTTGTGGTACCAAAGACTTTAAATATGGTACTAGAAGCTTCCTCAATTGATGTTCAGCATTTAGAGGAGAGTTCTAGGTCTGGTCGGCCTGATGTCAGTATATTGTGATTGGGTGGGGTATCATACCACATGTCTGCGGCATGACACTCCAGTGTGACAGTATAATGCGACTGGGTGGGGTATCATACCACGTGTCTGCGGCATGATACTCCAGTGTGGCAGCACTGTCTCAAGTAGACACCGTCGCGATGTGACTGAAAAATTGTTGAAAGCGACGCTAAACACCATACAACAATAACAAAATTGATAAGCAAGAAAAGCAGTGACTTAATTCTCTGAAATAGTAACTAAATGTCTTTTGTACTGTTGCATAGATTAATTATAAATCACTTGGAAACATAAAATATTCAGACATTTCCAGTTCTCTATCCACTTGAATTGCAGTCTAATACAACTAAAAAGAAATTATAATATGGTCCTTGACATTCAAAACTTTTCATCTGTATATAGTGTGCCTCACATGTTTATAATACTCTTTATTTACAATTTCCATTACTTGTTATTATCAAAACTAAATAATGCTAAATATGACTTGCTTTTCAGACTGCAAAAGCTATATTATATTAATTCATTTTAAGCAAATGTTAAAATGCAATTTTGTTTAAAAAAGTTTGTTGACTCAATTTATATTTTATTTAAAAATAATAATTTAATACTAAAAAATCTTCTGGCACTTCAAAGTAAACAAGTAGATAAAAATTTCTGATAAATGATTTCAGCTGATTGTGCAGTAAACATATACACTTACTGTTGTGTGATAATCTACAAAGTGAGATATGGAACCAATGACTGAATATTTTGGCAGTATATGATTGTGATTTTAAATCCTACAAAGTACCATCCAATCATATTTGAGAGATTTACAGTTAACCAGTAGTTCACCATCAATCATAAGTACCTTCTGACAGCCCCAGTCAAGGAACTTTCTTATGAAATAAACAGCATGTCACACACGCCCACTAGATGTTACATAATAGGAAATACAAATTAGTGAGGTATAGATATTGTATGTGCCAACACTGTTTACTAATTAAAGTTATTTTAATTTGTTGACCAAACATTAACCCCATAGCTTTTAAATTTAGTTTTTTTTTTAAAACTATATAATTTAGTAATATAATCTCTTGATCAATATACTAGAATGTAACTTTATCAATTTATATCAGAATGCAAGTAAGTTTTTGTCTATATTAGTGACTTGATTACACAAATTATTTTTAATATGTCTCTGCCTATACATTAAATTGACCAGTGTAGAACCCCTGGCCTTACAACAATCCTTCTTTGATATAGACCTTGGTTCTGTTTCATTTTTATTAAATGTGATACTGCTCAATCAGTGTCAATGTCTCTTTTAATTTGAGAACTGGTTGGATTTGATTGTTTGTTCAGAGTTGTCTTCATTCACACTTGGAAATAATCCTCCTTTAATTTGCAAAGCCTGACCCAATTGGCTCAGTCGGCATCTCACTATATAATACAGGTTAATTCACTTTGAAAGCATAGAAATGGGAAATAAAAAATATGGTTTCTTAAGACAGATGGGTGCTTACTAGAGGTGGCCACTTACATGTAGGTTTAACTGTATGTTGTTCATGTTTAATTGTTTAGTGTAAATACACCTGTAGTAAAACGACACACAATGTTCTATTTTTTTCATGTTCACACATTGAATTAATCGTTACAAATGTGAAGTTACAACCATGCAGAGATAATGATATCAGATGGTATAACTCTGAAATACTGTCTGAAACTTATTATTTAAGAAATTATAAACAGTTTTGAGTGTTGTCATGCTAGTTAAAATATGAATAAAAAACTCTCTTCAACAGTACAAATTATATAAGCTGGGCTCGGTTAGCTCAGGCTGAAGTGTGATTGGCTATCACTAAAGTCTGCGTGATGATTGATATACCACGTTGCGTTTCATTGTCATTTGTCTCTCACCACTGATTCAAGTGGGAAAATTATCAGTTATTGTGGAGATTGATATGTGCAAGTACTGGTTAACCATCCAGTATTCTAGGAAAGAGTGGTTCGGTTATCTGATCGTCTGTTGGTCCTATATGACATAAAAATAATGCTAAATATTCAATCAAACAAAACAAAACACAACAAATTTATATTTTCTTAAACTTAGGATAAAAGCCAATAAAATAAGAAAATATATGTACCAGTAAGTTTTTTTTTGTCACTGACCACAAGTCTGTGAAATAGGATGACTTACAAAAAAGAAACAATATAATTTTCAGGAAAAGTGTTATGTGAGCAAATTTTGAAATTGCTGTGTTACCCTTTGACTAGGCATCTGACCTGAAGGGTCATTTTTGCTGTTTCCTTGGTCACTGTAGGTATGCCTGTATAATGTGTTGTCCACTTTACAAATGTTCAAAGGAGTTAAACCAGTGGGACTTGATACCTGCAGAATACCTGCTATCATATTACTCAATTTGTCCCTTCTTACTACATGCATAAGCCACAGTGATCCTATTCTTGCCATCACTCATGGCTCCCTGGAACCACACAAGGATAGATAATTCAACACAATAGTGAACATGACAAAAAATGACACCCATTTGGAGGATTCCTACCCCTCGGGCCTTGATGAAGGATGCTTTATCTCGGGTCAGTGTACTTAAAGTGATCAGGAGGTTTTCCTGTTATATTTTCCATATGATTGTGTGTCACCTTGTCTCTGTGATGGTTGGCCATGAACATTGTTTTTCAGTTGTGAATTTCCCACCTCCGAATATGTGGGGAAGTAGTTAGTGACTTGCAGAGATAAGGTGTGTTAAGTACTGTTCAACTGCCGAGTGACTCCCAGGGATGATGGTTAGGTGTGCTGACTGTCCTTGTATAACTGAAATACAGTTGGAAAAAAGGCACAAAATATAAATATAACAAACAAAAAAGCAATCAAAGGTTGTTTGTTGCTTAAAAATGTGTTTGAAATAAAAGCTGTAGTCAAAAATTTTGATAATAAAATAACTTCTGTAACCTGAGAAAAAGTTCCTCTATGAGTCGTGACAATGAGTTTTCTGTTAAATTGTTTTGTGATTTTAGAGTTGAGTAGAAAATTCAATCATAACTTAAAATATCAAAATCTTTGTCTCTGGTTTTACAGGTAGAACAGCTGTCCCAAAGAGATGTCCTGGAAGCTGAATCTGTATTGTGGTTACATCGCCATCTGTCACCCAGACAACCATCATCTAAACCTGGTAACTATGGTAATGTACTCTCTGCATACTAAGCATGTGTTGTATATTTTTGTTCGGTGGTAGAAACTTGAGTTTCCATTATACCCTATGTCAAACAATCTATGGTGTGTTGTTGAGGCCATTTTATTTTATTGGGATTTTTATAAATTCTTGCATTGGAAAAAAAGGTTCAAAGTTAATATTGTTAAGTGTTGTTATTCAATTTAGTTTTCATCGATTGTAAAACAAACTAGAAACCAAATTGCTTGATATCTTCTTGATGCAGATGAAATGGTGACTTTGAGCGTGATTTGTCTTAAGTTGTAAAAAGTTGTTTCACAATCAATGTAAAATAAACACCATTATTCAACCTCTACTAAAGCTGCTCCATATGGTAAAAATGCTTGTCAGTGTTGGGTTTACACATGTTATATCTACAGTCAAACCTCCAGTAAGCAGCCAGTCATGGGAAGGAGCAAACTTGGCCTTTTAAGACAGGTTGTTGCTTAATATGGGTTAATTTACTGAGAAAGCATAGAAATGAGAAATAGAAATAGAAAATATAGTTGCTCAAGACAAGTGACTGCTTAATAGAGGTGGCCACTTACACAGGTTAGACCGTATATAGTTTCAATCAAAGATAATACAGAGGTAACAGTACTAATGTATGTATTATATTATATAATTCATACAGGCATTCTGTTCAGAATGGAATGAAAACAAATATGTATACCAGCATTAACACATTGTTCCTTTAACAGAGCCCTAAATTATAATATTGTTTGTTTGTCATCAAGTAAGCACACTTCCATATTGAGATGTCATTGCAGCAGAAACCCAAACAGTCGATCTAGATTTATTTTGCAGTCAAAGGTCAAGGTCATATAGAACATGGTTACCATAGTCAGAGGAAAAAACTGTCATGTATAGAAAACTGATCAAAAGTATCAGACTATATTGCCAAACTATTAATCATGCATTCTATATGTACACATAAATTATATTATAATGTTCATTTACCTATTCAACAATAATTTAGTTTTGTAGCCATCTTTTAAAATTATTTGATGTGGGAAGCTGATATAAGCAGCGGGGCCTCCAATGTGTAAATAGTTGCCTAAATACATAACATCTCAACATAATATCGAAAATGAACAATTTACTCTGAACTTCCACGGGTGTTACAGTGGTTATATTTCAGTGAAATCGAAATATGTATTAACAACATTTGTACTTTATCAGTAGGACTGAGTTAACTCAGTTGATAGCATGCCTGACTATCAATCTATGGGTTGAGAGTTTGAGTCCCGGCCTGGTTACAGTCTCCCTTCTGAGTGATAGACAACATTGTGTATGGTTTAATATATGACTTAAAAGGCATTTGATGGATTGATTGAATATGTTTAAGTATTGAGGGCTAATAGATGATCAGTTAACCTAACCACTCTTTCCTGGGATCCTTGTAGGTTAACCAATACTCTAATATCCATCTGTGCAAATAACTGATACCTTTCCAACTTGAATCAGCAGTGAGATGAATTACAATTCAAGGTTATTGATTTAAACATGTGACAAAAACTTTATACTGTTATTATCTAAGCTCTAGTACCTTTAAAAACTAATCAAGACTAAAATTGATTGTTTTCTTTTTGACAGAAATCGATTGCCAACGATATCTGATGACCTTTCTCATTGGAGTGACATATTTACCTGGAGACAGCACCATTACCAGTTTATAGTAAACCATTATGACACACATGCTGCCCAAAACCAGGTAAGTATTGCCATGGAAATAGCATTATTACAGTTTATAGTTAGTAAGGGAGTATGATTAACATGCTGCCCATAATGTAGTATGAAGTGTTGCCATGGAAACAGTTTCATTTATTTATTAGTTTATAGTAAATCATTAAGACACACATGCTGCCCAAGACCGGGCTAAATATTTCCATGGAAACAGCATTATTACAGGTTATAGTCAGTAACGGAGTATGAAGAACATGCTGCCCAAAATGAAGTATGAAGTGTTGCCATGGAAACAGTTTCATTTATTTATTAGCTCATAGTAAATGATTATGACACACATACCGCCAAAGACCAGGTAAGTATTGCCATGGAAACTGACTATGACACACATGCTGTCGATGTGCACTACGACCTGATACTGGTGACAGTATTGACTGAATTTTCTGGTTGGGTTATTGGTAGAATACTGATGATTCCTGCAAGACATGGGTTCATCTCTGATAGTAAAACTGCTGTTCTGCATTAGAGGGACTACAATTAATTTATTTGATGTCCTAAGTGTGACTGGATGATGTTTCATGCCATGTGTTTGATTGACTCCGTGCCCGTTACCTATCAATTATGATAGCATGTGTGTGTTTAATTGCAGCAAAATAACAATTCCATGCTGGGTGTCAATGCTTCATCCCAGGCCATTATACACTTTGGTAAGATTGCTCGGAAACATTATTTATCTGGAGTGTGCCTTGACTCTCTTAGCAGGTTGGTGAGCATATTATCCCACAAACGTGTTTGTTACCTATAACTGAATTAATTTGCATTCCCACTGCAATCAGCCTAAATGAACTATGTAGATTTACTGCATTTCATTACCAAATGAAAAACACTTGCAGCTGAGCGGAGCTAAAAGGACCAGTTTGCATGTCATTGTTTGCATGATTTTATTTTGCTGGTGAGACGTCACATTGTCATAAGTTTCACGTGACATTTGCAGTAAGTTGTCCTACAAATGCATGCACTTACAGTATGTTGACATAGTTTAAGATAAAAGCTTTATTGAAAGTATCTAAATATGGCTATAAGTTGAGATAAAAGTTGTATTGAAGGTATCTAAATATGGCTATAAGTTGAGATAAAAGTTGTATTGAAAGTATCTAAATATGGCTATTAGTTGAGATAAAAGCTGTATTGAAAATATCTAAATATGGCTATTAGTTGAGATAAAAGCTTTATTGAAAGTATCTAAATATGGCTATTAGTTGAGATAAAAGCTGTATTGAAAGTGTCTAAATATGGCTATTAGTTGAGATAAAAGTTGTATTGAAAGTGTCTAAATATGGCTATAAGTTGAGATAAAAGCTGTATTGAAAGTATCTAAATATGGCTATTAGTTGAGATAAAAGCTTTATTGAAAGTGTCTAAATATGGCTATAAGTTGAGATAAAAGCTGCATTGAAAGCCTCTAAATATGGGTATAAGTTGAGATATAGTTGTATTTAGTGTCTCAAAATCATTGGAGATAAAAGTTTATTCAAAGTCTCAAAATATGTCTATCACCGATAATAAAATTTTATTCAATGTCTTAACTATAATTATTGGAGATTTAATTTTATTCAAAGTATCAAAATATGGCTATTATTGGAGATTGAAATTTTATTCAATGTCTTTAAAATTGTCATTGGAGATTTAAGTTTTATTAAATGTCTTGAAAAGTCTATCAGGTTTTATTCAAAGTATCAAAATATGGTTATCATTGCTGGAGATAACGTTTTATTCATTGTCTCAAAATATCACTATCATTGGTGATTTAAGTTTTATTCAATGTCAAAACTATAACTGAAAATTAAAGTTAACTGAATTTCTTAAAATATGACTATCACAGGAGGTTACAATTTTATAATATGCATTCATGATGATTTACACTTTTATATCTATGTGTCCTATGCATTCATGATGATTTACACTTTTATATCTATGTTTTCTATGCATTCATGATGATTTACACTTATATATCTATGTGTCCTATGCATTCATGATGATTTACACTTTCATATCTATGTGTCTTATGCATTCATGATGATTTGCACTTTCATATCTATGTGTCCTATGCATTCATGATGATTTAAACTTTTATATCTATGTTTCCTATGCATTCATGATGATTTACACCTTTATATCTATGTGTCCTATGCATTCATGATGATTTACACTTTCATATCTATGTGTCCTATTCATTCATGAGGATTTACACCTTTATACCTATGTATCCTATGCATTCATGATGATTTACACCTTTATACCTATGTGTCCTATGCATTCATGATGATTTACACTTTCATATCTATGTGTCCTATGCATTCATGATGATTTACACTTTTATATCTATGTGTCCCATGCTTTCATGATGATTTACACTTTCATATTTATGTGTCCTATTCATTCATGATGATTTACACCTTTATACCTATGTATCCTATGCATTCATGATGATTTACACCTTTATACCTATGTGTCCTATGCATTCATGATGATTTACACTTTCATATCTATGTGCCCTATTTATTCATGATGATTTACACCTTTATACCTATGTATCCTATGCATTCATGATGATTTACACTTTTATACCTATGTGTCCTATGCATTCATGATGATTTACACTTTTATATCCATGTGTCCTATGCATTCATGATGATTTACACTTTTATATCTATGTGTCCTAAGCATTCATGATGATTACACTTTCATATCTATGTGTCCTATGCATTCATGATGATTTACACTTTCATATCTATGCATTCTTGATATTTTACACTTTCAGGTCTTTGTTTACTCAGCATTATTGGTAACTTATACCTCTATTTAGCAGCCACATTTGTTTTTTTCCACTTCTATGCTTTTAGAGCAAATTCACCTGTATTACACATTAACCTGTCTTAAAAGGCCACTTTTGCTCATTTCCTTGACTGGCTGCTTAAAACAGGTTTGACTGTAGTTTGTTTGAGTGTGGTACATAATCATTAGTCCTCCACCAGTGTCACCAGAGAGTAGGTTTTCTCCTCTGTTTGTCTGGTGTCCAATGTCCCTCAGGAAAGATCACTCAAACAATATCCATTCCAGGTTTGTGAAACTTTGCATGTCGATAGTAGGCAATAAGGAGATGATGCAGGTCTATTTATTTTGTGAAGTTGGACAAAAATTATGGTTGCTATGGCAACAAAATTGGAAACCTGTGTTTACACAAAAAAATCTAAGCTACATTTGCGAAACTTCACATGTGAATAGGGGACAATAAGGAGAAATAGAAGTCAAGAAGAAGATCATACCAATCATTTTATTACTTTTTTCAATCAGACAAAAATGGCATTTGCTATGGCAACTAAATTAGTAAACATGTTAAACAGGTAGGGTACTGATGAATTGCTTGCAGTATGCCAGTTTCTCATGTTTATATTACTTGGTAATATATAAAGAAATGATCTATATGTACAAAGTTTCAAATAAGATGCATTTTTACTAGTGTTATTTGGATTAATTGCCAAAGTTTTACAAAATGCCACAATAAAATTGCCTGAATAATCAACGGTGGATTTTTGATTGTCAATCAATTAAACTAATGAAATTGTGCAAGAGTTGCCGTTCTTCCTTATAATTAAGTTGAATGCTGATTGGATGAAAATTAAGCCAGACAGCCAATCAAACTCACATATGCCAACTTACCAACATAACTGACAAAGGCAAAGAAGAATGACAGTCATTCTCTAATTTTTTTTAAGGGAAAAATAAAAAGAACATACTCCTGGGACCATCTGGGTTATTACATATAGAACACCTATTGTAATTTCAGTGTTTTTTTCTCAGCTTTTTGGGAAATAAAAATAGATAAATCCAAGTTGAAAAGAAAAAGGTAAGGGTTGGGACTCAATTTTAGGTAACCCTAAACACAGTTATTTTTTGTTTGACCTAGAATATAAATATCTCATGATGTCTTCCTGCAGACTGGGTAGATTCATTTCTCTTGATTTTACAGAAATTTATACTGTGCCAGCTAGAAAATATGTCAATTTCAATTATACTACATGAAAACACCTACAATCAGTGGAAGTAACAGCTTCATTTTATTGCTTAACTCTCAACAGCTCATTAACTTGCCATTCTGTGTGCAAGTATTGATAATCCACTCAGGGACTTTGAAAAACACCACTTACATACAGGAAATTTTAGTGCAGAAACTGTCATCCGATTTCAAAGAAAGTTTATATAGGAGTGTCATCTCTGTCTTCTACTTTTAAATTTAATGACTGAGACTTGAAATTTTGATGCATTTTTTTCCATTTTTCGAAGTTACCCACAAAAGTGAAAACTTACAGGCATCAGTAACTAGTGCATCAATGTGGTCAGCTACCACCATTGAGACGAGCTCTCTGATTGACTGAAAAAAGTATAGGGATGTTCAGGGCATATATTTTATAGTAAGCTTAATTCTGGTTGGATGAAAATGTGAAACTGGCAAATGATCACAATAAAATATAAGTTTATCATGTTTGTGTCAATAAAAAATTAGAATTATGTTTCTGTGACTGATAAATTCATTTTATCAAGGAAACTGCATGGAAAGTAAAATTGGTGAAATTTACTTTTTTTCATGCTGAAAGTGGGGGTACCATACTTCAGGGGGCAAAAAGTGGTAAAAAGTGGTACTTTTGACCCCACTTTGGGTACATTTTTATTTGAGTCTAGGACACTACTTTAATATGATATAGGACTTTTTGGTCCGCCAATGTTAGAAAATGTGAAAATTTGGTCTAACGTTATAATGTAAGTCTATGGAAAACGCAATGGTGGTAGCTGACCATGTATCAAGGCAAATGTTTCATACACTCTTTATAATAAATGACACCTGTGAATTTTTTTTCAAATTAGGAATGAAATGCGGACTCTGCATATGTTACAGGACAGGAAAAATATGCAGTCAGTCCGCGACTGGAATCCGGGACCTTTTGTTTACTGAGCTGGCCAGACTGCTAAATATGAGTTTCTCTCTAAATTGGTTATATACAAACTATGGCAGTCATATTCCCCCTCAAATATGGAATTTAGTCTGAACTCTGAAGGGACACTGTGATGTATAGAGGATCTGTAAGGGTCTTTACATAGGAATACTATGGGAAAATGGAAAACTTCATTGTTTTGTTCATTTGGGTAAACATGTTGTTTAATTTGAGATCTACAGCATTGTCTAGTAACATAAATTTGATTTTGTTCAATAAAGAGGATTGAAATTCCATAAACCGCCAGTGGGGGATGGGGCAATAAGGTTAAAATTGGGAATTTTCACAAATTTCCTCTCAATAACCTTTCAGTCAAACTAGTTCATATTTGACATAAATTATCCTTATATCCATGTGTATATTAAAACTTCTTTTTAAAATTTTAATCATTTCTGCTCATCACAAATTGCTAACAGTGGGTGATTGAAGTTCTGACAAATTAAGGGGCTGGGTTGTATAAGGGTTCTGTACTGGGGACTATATTTTTTTTACATGGTATGGGAATTTAAAGTTTTCCCTTTTCATACCAATTAAGTTTTTGTTCAGTATGGGTGTGGTGGTGGTATTTATTTATCCGTAAGTTGTTAAGACGACCCCCCCCCCCCCCCCCCCCAAAGAGGGTAAATATCATGTAAATACAAATTTGCAGTATCGTTTGATGCAGATCCACCCATGATTGAACTTGGAAAGGGATGTAACTCTGGCTAATAACTTTCTGCTTTCAACAGTTTTTATCAGTACATAAGATTAAAAACAAAACAAAATTTTATTTGCATTTTTAATGGTTTTCATTCAATCTATCAAAAGAATTGTTGTTGTATGGTTTGTAGAGTTGCTTTTAATAATTTTTCAGTCATATTGCGGTAGTGTCTACTTGAGATAGTATACTGAGCACTGCCACGCTGGAGTATCATGCCTCGGACACATGGTATAATACCCCACCCAGACACAAATTATACTGGTACCGGGACGACCAGATCTAGTTATGTGTCCATGATCAGTTCATTCATTTGTCCATCATACAATCACTTCTGAAGTGATCTTGTTTTTAATATTTTACAGGAGTAAAAATTTTTTGTTGTAAAAAATTGGTTTCTGACCAACAGTGAGAGCATTCATGTCAACAAACACATTTTAGTTAAGTTACACATGCAAATATTGTAACACCCCAGGATGAAGCAGAACAGCTGTTAACCTGCCAATCATATGTTAAACCGCCCGTTGAATTACCTAATTGGATAGAAACGATTATATGGTTATATCGCTGTAGTGCTATCATGATTCATCCTGTAATTCTGAGACAGGATATAAAAGTACATGTTACTCTGTCAGACGGCAGTTTTGAGTTAGCAGTTAGAATGGGTTAGGAATGAGAGTCAGTAGTTGGTAGTTAGTTTTAGAGTGGGATTCTGTGGAAGTTAGGGTGGTGGAACTATGTAGACTTTAGGGCTGAGCTTAAATAAAAACTATACGATCACACGTGGAATTATATTAAAATGTAGAAACTTATTAACATAATACTATACATTTGTTGTAGAACTTATAATATCTTAAAATGTAGAAACTTACTTTGCCTTATGATTATTTAATCACAATGGCAGACATGGTGCTACAATATGAGTAAAAATATTTGAAAAAAAAATACTTTGATGTTTCTTTTGAATTTTATGTATATGGCATCAAAAATAATCTATTACATGATTTACTCTTTGATCCTCCATGGCTGAGTGGTCTAAGGCCAGTACTCAAGATCACTTACCTTTCATCGCTAAGGTCATAGGTTCGAGTCCTGCTAGCTCCATAAACTTTATGGGAGAAAGTTTGCCAGTTACTTGTGGAAGGACAGTGGTTCTATTCAGATTCATTCTGAGGTCTTCCTCCACCAATAAAACTAGAATGTCGTTATATAACCTAAAATGTGTTGAAAATGGCGTTAAACCCCTTTAATTTTTTTTTAATTTAAAAAATGATTTACTCATTTAATTTCAGTTCTTGGAAAATTCAAAACTTGAAGAGGAAGAGGAACTGGAAGACAAACAGGAAATAGATCGAGAGGAGGCGTCGAACCAGGTCAACGAGTCCTTGTCCACTGCTGAAGATCTGGCAAAGAAGCTGAATGACCTTAATCAGGACATCATAGAGTGGCTTGTCAACTATGCCAGCACCAAGGTCAGCAACAAGTGAGTGAACACTTATATTCTGTATAAAAAATAGTGCCGTTTGTTACTTGTTCAAACATAAAAAATAGTGCATGCATTTCTTACTTGTTCAAACATAGAAAATAGTGCTTTTGTTATTTCTTCGAACAACATTTAATTATACCATTTTGTCATTTGTTACTTCTTCAAACATAAAAAATTATAAATGCCATTTGTTACTTCTTCTAACATCATGTATACCGTTTTGTCATTTGTTACTTTTTCAAACATAAAAAATAGTGCCATTAATTTTTTACTTCTTCAAACATAAAAAATAGTGCCATTTGTTTCTTCTTTAAACATCATATATACCGTTTTGTCATTTGTTACTTCTTCTGACATATAAAGTGTCATTCAGGTTCATTCTTCAAGCATCATATTTAGTGTCATTTATGAATTATTCAAATTGATTAAATATCATATATTTAGTGTCATTCATTAATTATTTAGAATGATTAAATATCATAAAATTATTTAGTGTCATTTCTTGAAATGGATGATTGTGTGGTGTTTAGCCATTGCTTTGAAAAGTCTTCAAGTCTTATCACAATAGTGTCTGCTGAATATTATTAATTAAGTGATGCCACACTGGAATACACTGAGAGACTGTACA
>JAPMAH010000025.1:50786-65786 GCA_029582155.1 Panopea generosa | reverse complement strand
TGGATGAATCAATCCCAGCAGTTGATCTCTCTGTCAAAAATTGGCTGAAATTATAGTCATATCAATACATGTATATATGAAATCAAAAGCCTTAAAAGAAATGCATTATAGAATTTATAAAAATATAATCAATATGAAACACGAACGACCAGAATATAGATTTTGTTTTGCTCAATCGATGAGATGTAAGTGCAGTTCAGGCAGAGATTTAGACAAGTGGTACATTGCGAGGACAATTGATAGTTTGAAATAACTTCTGACTATAAGAAATAAAATATGTGTTTGTATTTTTTCACTGATAAAATATACACTTAAACATTTACATCTTGTGATAATTTCCTTTTGTTTTTCATGTAAGAATATGCAAATGTTTAAATTTAAATGTTGCTTACATAATGCCAGACTTCTGTGTCACAAACAAATATTAAAATACTTAAAACCTTAACTAAAATTTTAATTATTTGTATTTTGTTTGTTTGTTTAGCTTCACTTTCAACAATTTTTGAGTTACATCACAAGGTTTTATTTATATATTACATATACCATAGTAATCAATGAAACCATATGCAGTTTTACTGAAATCTTGATACCTGGCAACCTTTTTTTTAATTTAAGTTTTTAAGTGATAAAGTGTATACTTAAATGTGTTGGTTAAACAAGTGCCTGAACTCTTTAATCATCTGAATATTTGTAACTATCATCTTGACATTCAAGCATGCAACTGAATTGTCCAATGATGATCAAATGAATCAATGAGGACATTCTTGAAAAGATGTTGGTTTTATGGTGCTTAGACACAGTTAGCTGTTTTATTTTTCTGTGCAGATTTTTGAATTTATTATTTTTAACAAAAATAGACATAATTAATAAAAAAAACAACAACAATACTTTCAAAGTCAATAAAAAAAAGTTTGGGTTAAGAAATTTCAATAGAAGCAGCATTAAACAAACATATTTTAATTATGGCCACAAGTAATACTGAACATAACAAATAAAACTGGAAAACAGAAACATTAAAAACCTTTTCAATATATAATATACTTGCAACATTTAAATGTAACTTTGGTTAAAATATTTTATGACTATGCATTATTAAGACATTCCCCGGAAATTTCAAGAAGTAAGTCTGGATTTTTTTGTACTTGTCAACCTTAAAAACTGACCTACTCATATTTAGATGTAGATGAGCCTCCTGTCTACATATTTAAAACCATTATGCTTAATTTACTTAATCAAACTATGAAATCTGTTTTTTTCTAAAAATAAATATATGTACATGTATCTCCAGAACATAACATACTCAGTCTCTATAGTTGTAACATTGGAAACAGGAAGTGTTTAGTTGGGTAGTTGCATACTGGCAGTAAATAGTCCACTGCTAAAATAAAATAATATTGACCCAATTATAGGATAAGCTTGCAAAAGTGCACGATTTGAACAAACAAAAAACGTAACATTAATATCTTCTCAACTCTGCGATACACTTACTACCAATGATGTAGCATTGTTTGTAATGCTTTGTCAAGCTCAACCATTGGATTGACGTAAAATATTGTCTTCTCTTTTGGTTTAATAATCTTTTGAAAACAAAACAACAGGAAATAGAAATATGTGACGGCTTTCAAATCCCCTCAGTTTGAAAAATAAGGCAATGATCAGATCCATCTGAAGAAATTAAACCATTCTCTATTTCTACTATATATGCATACATATCCAAAATGATCCCAATGGTATAGTTATTTTACAACCCTTGTATAGCATTTGTACTACAACTGTGATAGAATTTTTATTAAAAAAATTAATAAGCTGTTCTTAAGAATTTACTATTTTTAATAATGGAGACCAACTAAATTTGTGTTTTATTTTGTGTATAGTTTCCCATACAGTCAAGCCTACCAGTCAAGAGGAGGAGCAAAAGTGGTCTTTTAAGACAGGTTGTTGTTTACTGCAGTTTGGTTTGCTCAAAAGCATATTTATTGGACATATCAAATGTGGCTGCTTAAAACAAGTGGCTGCTTAGTAAAGATGACCTCTTATACAGGTTTGACTGTATATCCATGTGAAGTTTGTAGTTGAACTGATGTTTTCTAAGAAACTGCTTCAAATTAAGGCATACAACAGATGCACAACTTAATCGCATAATGGTCCTCCCCAGCAAGAATCTGCTTAATCTGACTACAGATGTCCGAGGAGTTTTTTAGATAATATTTTGTGTCACAAATGAACATACAGACCGAAAGCAAAAAACAATATCTCTCCCTAAGAGGGGAAAACATAATTAATTTCGTGCTTCTTTTCATGATTCAATAAATGGAAGATAATATTGTGTTTAATATTAATACATGATACATAACACCAATACCCAGTGAATGCCACCTTCATTTACTGCTCCTATGCATGTGTCATACATGTTGAAATTAACCTGTTGAAATCAAAATGATAATATTTTCTAATTAATATGGTCACTGATGAAGAATCTGATAGTGAAGACACAAGGTATTTAGATAAAAATTACCTTAATTTTGCTGATGTGAGCGAAAACATAATACTGCATAATGTTCTACAACCACTTAATGAAGATCTACAACAAAACTTTCTAAGCAATTATATAAAGGATTTTTGTTTATTGAAAACTGATTAAGGATTTCTTTAAAAAAAAATGAAGACTGATTTCAGATGATAAAGCATCTATTAAAAAAAAAAATATATATATATATATATATATATAAACATATACTTACACTTCTCAAAAGATCATGAATGCCTGATTTCCCCTGAAAAATTGCTGTCGCTACAACACAACTAATGTGTAGCACAGATGTCCCTTTTGTTAAGGATGACCGGTAGGCATCGATCAACTAAAATATATTACAAAACAGAAACAATCCTTAAATATAGACATAGCCAAAACTTACAATATAACTTCAGAAATTATTGTGAAATTACAATTGGTACTAAAATAGAACCCAGGTTGGCAAGTAGACTCAAATTCAAACTACAACTGATGAAAGTCATGACTTTATGTTTCTATTCTGCAGTTCTCATTCCACAACGTACAAATGAATGAAAATGAATAAAATTTATTTTACCATTGCAGAGTCCATTTAAACATGTTCATTACAACAAAATAGACAGTTTCTTTGCAAATAGCCTGGCATTATTATGTTCAAATAATTTACAAAAATAAAGCTTACCTCATCTGACAAAGTTGTTTTGAGAAAATGAAAACTGTTTCTCGTCAATGTGTATGGGCCAATTTGAATGATAGGCTCATCACTCGGGACTGAACGCCAAATCTCACAAAGAGCTGAAAAAAATCATATCATTTTTTTTAAAAAAATGCAGATAATGGAACAGGGATCTAAATATATTTTTTTATTTTTGTATTTTTTCAAAATCACCAACTATCAAGTTATGATATGCTTTATGTTATGTTATATACCAGACAATTACCGTTATTTTAATTTCATATGTTATAAGTTTACATCAATGCTAGAGAGCACACAACAAAAATCTATGGATGATGGAGATATAACGATCAGCAATAATAAACCTGTTTTGTTCAAGAACTTGCATACATGTTAATGAACTTATACAAGTTTAGTTTACATGCATACAAAAAATGGGACTGAGTGTAGTTGTATTATAAGGTAATGATGGACAACAGACAAAGGATGACAAACTACCAAGACATAAGTCTTTCTGGCCTTTGGTCAGTACAGGTAGGTATTTACATGCTTTCTCAGGTTCAGTCTCAGGTTCAGGCTCAATTTCACACTCAGGCTCACGCTCAGGTCCACGCTCAGGCTCCGGTTCATGATCAGGCTCCTCATTTTTTAGATTCATGCAGTATGTGCCATCAACTATAACATCATTGTCACAAATCTCAGTCACATGAATTCTTTTTTAATACTTTTTTCTTTTGCTGCACTGATTTAAGTTTCCTTTTTGCTGCTTTTGTCTTTCTGAGAGATAATGTGCCTTGTCTTGTCCGCAACGAGATAACTATTAAGAGTTTGTAGTTCTTTCTTTGCTTTATTCAGTACTTCGAAATCGTTGATAGCATAGATTGAATTTTGAATATCACTAATAGTTTTAAGACAGGCCTTCCTTTCGGACAATTTTTCTCTAAATTGCTATTGTTTGTAGCATTGTGCTCGCTACCATAAGGATCAGTTATTCCTTCATTCTCAATATCACCGTTGCTGTCACATGTTGGTTGTTGTTCATTGTGTTCTGTCATGACTGTGTAATCGACGTTAAAACATGGTTGGTCAGTGTATTTCCTGTTCAAGAAATTCCATCCATAATCTGGACATTCCAAAATGATACAAAGTAAATGTTTGCATGGCATATGATGTTTTACAAAATCCAGACAAGCACAAAATGGCATCATATCAACAAATGTGACTTGATAAAATTTGCCAGATTCTGGGCTTTTCACAGTGCATGCCTCTGATGACTGGAAGACAATGTCCTGTGGTTCCAATGCTTGTGTTTTTGGTGGCATTCTCTGAAGGCAATGACTGACAAAGTCATTGGGTTTGTTTTGAAGAAATAATGGCACATATTCCGAATAAGCATTGCCTTTATGTTGGATTCCATATATCTGGGGAAAAACAACAACACATAATTAAAGTCTAAAAGTTGTTTGTACATTTGGGCATGTTAATACATGATACTTATATTTAATTAAAAGTAGTTAAACAAGAGCTATTGACTATTCAAATCATATTTGTCACAAAAGAACTAACTTTGATTATGACTTAGGACCAATCCAAGTTTACAATAGTTATCTGACTTATTAAATTGAGTAGGTCTTATTAACTGAATGTAAAATCATGTATGAAGTTTTAATCCAACACATGCAGTGACTGCTGAAATATAGACTTTAACCGGAATTGCAGATATGGACTTGGCAGTACTTGCACGCAAAACTTTTAATCAGCAGATTTCTAAGTCAAACATGGACCATAATGTGCATTATGTTCATGCAAGAGTTATCTAACTTATTTCTTTAGTAGGTTTGATGACTGGAAAGTATTGTGTGAAGTTTCATTCAAATACATTGAGTGGTGGTGAGATATGGACTTAATGGTATCTTCAAATATTGATATTTCTGTTAACTGTATCTGAATACATGGAACAAAATAATATAAAAGAAAATCAAGTAAACCATTGACATTTACCTTATCTGCATAGCAGGAAGGTACTTTTCTACCATAACTTGTATAAGCGACACCAATGTTCCACCAAATCCAAACTTTTTCAGAAAAGACTCCTTGAACAATCGGTTTTGTCTCTCCAGGCCATTTGTTGTGTTTATCCTTAATGTCATATCATTTCTGTAGCAATTCACCCATCTCTGCAATATAATACTATTTTTAATAAATGAAGAGGGTAGTTTTAAGCAAGAAAATGACAAACTTTAATAATAAAGTTAAGTACCAATAACAAAATTATGTTATATTTCAAGGGCCATAACTTAGACATAAACTATCCAATTCAACCATTTCAAGAAATGGTCTTAGATAATATAATTATGGTTATATATAACAAATGTGTAAATGTTTTGATGATCAATAAAAAATTCTGATACAAGAACAACGTCCTTTAAGGCCAGATTTGACAATTTATGATTCAATACTCACAAACTGATGACCTTAGAAGTATTTAAGCTGCGGCACTGGAGTATTATGCCGCAAACACATAGTCTGATACCCAACCCAATCACATTATATCAACACCAGACCTACAACTATCCTTTTAATGTTGAGAGCCTTGCAAGGAAGCTTCTAGAACCTCTTTTCAAGTCTTTGGAATGACATGAATGTGATTGAATCTATGACCTTACGTATGTGAGGCTGTCTACCATTGCTGCAGTTTTGAGATATAGTGTGGTCAGCTAACTATTTTGTAAATTTGATGAAAATACAGTAACATAAAATGTTTAAATTTTTCAAAATAACAACTGGAGCTTGAACAGAATTGAACACATTGGAATTGGAATGTATTATGTGTTTTCTGGGAATGTATCGCCTAAATTGACCTAAGGCGATAAAAACTCTGAAAGGTACATTTTGCAATTTCAGAAAAGCATCTTGCCCAAGAATGATGTACAGACAAAATGCGATCAGAATAGCTCAAATGAGCGTTCTGCTCATGTGATCTGAACAAATATACAAAAGCATAAACAGTTCACCTCATGCTCTGGAAACCAGCGTGATTCCAGTCAATTCTGTAATTTTCTGCTGGACTCATATACAGGGCTTTCTTTTAATGCTCTCACACAAGTTTCATATTCTCCCTCTGATTTGCAATGGGATATTTCTGTCAGTCTGATATCAAATAATAATAAGTGATATAATAAAAACAATAATAACAATTAGACATCTGTATAACAGAGAGTTCTTTGGAATTAAATCAAATTCAAAATTTTGGCAGCATCTTTAAAATTTAATAAAAACATAAAAGGTGAATCTTGTATATACATGTATATATATGTATGATTGATAGATGATTGATCTGATGCAAAGGTGACTGTGGTGCTATGAGTTTAATCAACAACTACAGACCAGTGGTGCCATGAGTTTAATCAACAACTACAGCCCAGTGGTGCTATGAGTTTAATCAACAACTACAGCCCAGTGGTGCTATGAGTTTAATCAACAACTACAGTCCAGTGGTGCTATGAGTTTAATTAACAACTACAGACCAGTGGTGCTATGAGTTTAATCAACAGCTACAGCCCAGTGGTGCCATGACTTTAATCAACAACTACAGCCCAGTGGTGCTACGAGTTCAATCAACAACTACAGCCCAGTGGTGCCATGAGTTTAATCAACAACTACAGACCAGTGGTGCTACGAGTTCAATCAACAACTACAGCCCAGTGGTGCCATGAGTTTAATCAACAACTACAGACCAGTGGTGCCATGAGTTTAATCAACAACTACAGACCAGTGGTGCTATGAGTTCAATCAGCAACTACAGCCCAGTGGTGCCATGACTTTAATCAACAACTACAGCCCAGTGGTGCTACGAGTTCAATCAACAACTACAGCCCAGTGGTGCAATGAGTTTATTCAACAACTACAGACCAGTGGTGCTATGAGTTCAATCAACAACTACAGCCCAGTGGTGCCATGAGTTTAATCAACAACTACAGACCAGTGGTGCCATGAGTTTAATCAACAACTACAGACCAGTGGTGCCATGAGTTCAATCAGCAACTACAGCCCAGTGGTGCCATGAGTTTAATCAACAACTACAGCCCAGTGGTGCCATGACTTTAATCAACAACTACAGTCCAGTGGTGCCATGAGTTTAATTAACAACTACAGACCAGTGGTGCTATGAGTTTAATTAACAACTACAGTCCAGTGGTGCCATGACTTTAATCAACAACTACAGACCAGTGGTGCCATGACTTTAATCAACAACTACAGTCCAGTGGTGCTATGAGTTTAATCAACAACTACAGCCCAGTGGTGCCATGACTTTAATCAACAACTACAGTCCAGTGGTGCCATGAGTTTAATTAACAACTACAGACCAGTGGTGCTATGAGTTTAATTAACAACTACAGTCCAGTGGTGCCATGAGTTTAATTAACAACTACAGTCCAGTGGTGCTAAGAGTTTAATCAACAACTACAGACCAGTGGTGCTATGAGTTTAATTAACAACTACAGCCCAGTGGTGCTATGAGTTTAATTAACAACTACAGCCCAGTGGTGCCATGACTTTAATCAACAACTACAGTCCAGTGGTGCCATGACTTTAATTAACAACTACAGTCCAGTGGTGCTATGAGTTTAATTAACAACTACAGTCCAGTGGTGCTATGAGTTTAATCAACAACTACAGACCAGTGGTGCTATGAGTTTAATTAACAACTACAGACCAGTGGTGCTATGAGTTTAATTAACAACTACAGTCCAGTGGTGCCATGAGTTTAATTAACAACTACAGTCCAGTGGTGCTATGAGTTTAATCAACAACTACAGACCAGTGGTGCTATGAGTTTAATCAACAACTACAGACCAGTGGTGCTATGAGTTTAATTAACAACTACAGCCCAGTGGTGCTATGAGTTTAATCAACAACTACAGCCCAGTGGTGCTATGAGTTTAATCAACAACTACAGTCCAGTGGTGCTATGAGTTTAATTAACAACTACAGCCCAGTGGTGCTATGAGTTTAATCAACAACTACAGTCCAGTGGTGCTATGAGTTTAATTAACAACTACAGACCAGTGGTGCTATGAGTTTAATTAACAACTACAGCCCAGTGGTGCTATGAGTTTAATCAACAACTACAGTCCAGTGGTGCTATGAGTTTAATCTAACACCACTCAAAACTTTAGATAATGTCTCAATATAAACTAGTTGTTAAGAGATGTTAAACTTGATTAAATCAATTAGTTTTTAGGAATCAAATTTAATTGGCAGGGACCTTTTTTATTCTCAATTAGAAATCATTTTCTTAAAAGGAACATTTTTTAATCAAAACTTTTATAGTATGGAACTATGGACTAAAAATCATTTAAAGTGCCAGATAATAGCAGTTCATTTAGCTAGAACTGCAACCAATCTTTTTACCATTTTACAATTCTGAACTTTATAAAAAAATAATTACACAATGTTTACATTCATCATATTTATATTGCTAGTTTCATTAGTTTTAAACTTTGATCAAAGATTGTATTATTGGTTCAAAAGGCATTAGTTGTTAGGCTCACTTTTTATTTTGTTGGTCTATTTATGATTAAATAGACTTTAAAGACTTTCTTCACAATTATTCATGTTGTTTATTATACAATGCAGTTATTCTAGTCTTTACTAAATTCCCCCCTATAAATGCCCCCCTCCCCCACCCCGCCTCCACCATTTTTTTTTTGAAAATAATTTAGTGTGAGTTTTTTGTGTTATCAGTAAAAAAATTAAACCTTATTTGCTTGTTACATAATGACCAAATACAATATTGTTATTATTAATGAAACTGAACTGAACTCACCAATAAATACACTTTCAAGAGCAGCAATCTGTCTCAAGTCATAATCACTCAAAAAGTACTTGGGTGCCCAGGTTGCATTCCACTTTCTGATGACACAGAGTGCCTCTCCAATTTGATATTGGCATTCTCTGCCAACAATGAATGATGCCACTACAACAAACCCTGATTTGGTTAACACAGCTACTATGAATAATGGTAGCTGGTATCTTCTGGTGTTGTATGTGGCATCTACCAAGGCAACCTCACGGCCATATTTCTCTAGAATTTCTCTCTGGAAATTTGTCTGATGAACAAATAGTAGACTAGACGGTTCATTATCATCTTTTGGATCAGATCTATGTATAAATAAAAGAACAGATTGAAATTTTAACTTAACCATGGAAATTTAGCTTTATAGCACAAGATGAATGTGTTTATGGAGTTTAGCCACTATAACATAAAAAGCTTTTGAGATATAGATCCAATGTTGAGCTAAACAAAAATTTTAACATGAAAATGATGAGGACTGCAATGGCAGTGTCATGATTGATAATAGCTCTTCATTAATAAAAAAGCTAATTATGTTTTTTGGCTAATCTGACAGTCAATTAAACGAACACACTCTCAGACAAATAAACACTTAGGTCTTTAGTGAAGATGCATCTAATCTGGAATTTGGCTATTTTAGTTGGCTATTCTAAAATATTATAAAACAAAATCAGTCCATATATAAATATAATCAAACACTGTTTGTTACAGTTATCAAACGTAAACAAAATGTAAATATTATAGGACATAACTCAAGTAAAATCAAAGTACATGAATAATGATAAGCAACTATGTGTTTAAATTACATGAAAAGGGAAATGTTATTTTAGTTAAATATGGTATAAACTGTCAATACAAAATTAGATGTACATAGTTAAAGTGCAATACCACACAAGTTCTAATGATAAGGGAAAAAGCAGTTGTCTTAATCATTTGAAAAAGTTAAATTGTTTAAATGTATATATATTTATAGCGATATTGTTTATAAATACAGAGTGAAAAGCAATCACATCCAAGGTTTAGTGAAATGAGTAAACATTAATTAAAACAAACTTTTAAATAAAAAAAGTGTGCGTGGGTAGCTGTTCTGTAAATTTTAACATGCAGATTTGAAATGCAATTCATTCTGAATATAAGAAGTTAGACTCACGCAGGTCTGAAGAAGACATTATCTTTTGGACTTTTTGTCTTCAATTCTTCAACATACAGGTTGGTATTCACTTGTTCGTCTTTCACAAATCTTCAGATATAGATAAAAAAAAAATGATACAGAATATGGTATTTTCTTTCATTTATACAAATTAATTTTAGCTTTGATGAATCTTGAAGTCAGCTCTAATTTATATGAACCAACCAAGTCTTCTGCCTTGGTAGAACCAATATGGAGCACTATTCTTTTGAGAGTCTATCAGATCAAACAGTGTAAAAATTCATCAAGCTGAAACACCAAGACTATATGCACATCTCCACTTGGTAGTGATGCATCCTTGCAAGTTTCATAAAATTCCAATTGATCGTTGTAAAGAAATAGCCCTGACAAGAATTTGTTATGGACGGACATCTGGACATTGTAACAAATGTGCATTTAAGTGGCTTCTATGCGCAAAGCTGATAATTTTTTTCTGGCTAATTATAACATATATTTTAGACATATAATTTAAGCCTTTCTAAGCCACATAATTTAAATATTCTTTTAGCCACATATTTTTTTCAACTGTCAAAAAAGCAATACTAACACTTAAAACCTCAGAAACTTAAATACCCATTTATCTTATTCTATGTTAAAACATTAAAGTTAAAGAGTTTTATTGGTTAAAATCTTATTTTGTGATTACTTCTGTGTTGTGCTTGTTTATCTGGAATTAGCAAAAAACTAAATATCACAATACCTATTTTGTCACATGAGCTTGAATTTCAAGACCTTGTTTAATGTACACATGAATAGAAATAGGGCAATACCTGGCAGAGTTGAGTTTGTCATACATTATGTTGTAGACGTTTTTTTTATTTGGAGAGAATCTTCGGTTTGTTTCACTCGTAATTACGATGGATGGAACAAATTCTTTTACTCGTCCTATCACTTCATCTACATTACGAATCCCTCTGCTGACCAAACCACTTATATAATCAGAAACTCTTCTATCGATGGTCATGGAGAAGTCAGCCAGCTGAAAATATACAAATATTCATAGTGACAGTTGTATATTTAAATATTCATAGTGACAATTATATATATAAATATTCATAGTGACAGTAGTATATATAAATATGCATAGTGACAGTTATATATATATAAATATTCATAGTGACAGTAGTATATATAAATAATTTGTAATTTGTCACTTGCTGATATTCAGACAATTTCATCAGTATGTGATTAACATTAATAAAACTATCAACACTCTTGTCTTTACACATCTGGTTAACTTTCATCATAAATCTAAGCTTTTTCCCACAGACTGTGGAGGTTCTATTGTCACACTACAAACTTGGTACACTAATTGATGTCATTTTCCTATATTATCACCATATAGTAAAGACATGCAACTATCTTAACTGTCTACATGTATATAATATAATCTTATCTTGAAGACAATTTTTTTAAGAAATGTGGAAGTGTAGAAGACTTACTGGACAAGATGTGTAAAGATGTTAACCTGATAAAATGGAGTTATCAAATATGAAAATTATGCAATACAATGATGTACAAAAGCATCTGCCCTAATTTGAAACAGTTTATGTTTCATAATACTAGTAACAAATCTATATGCAACTACCATACCATACCTGTCCAGTCAGGTGGCCTGTGTGTTCTCCTGTAGAAACAACAATCACCTGAAGAACTTTTACTGTATCAGGTCCTTATTCCTGTCGCAGTTTTATGACTTGCATACTTCGGGCATATTTTGTGTCAGGACCAGTTGACTAATAAAAACGAAGGACATGTACATTAATTTTGTCAGTGGATATTTTAAAAAATGGAAGGGTTTTGATGTCAAATATAGGAAGAAGTTTTAGTGGAAAAAAATTATGAAATCTTTAAATGAAGTAAAAGATAGGGAGTTTATAAAAGGAAAATAAAAAAAAAATGCTTTAAATACTTTTTATCTTATTACAAAAGAGAGAGAGAAAGAGAGTGAGAGAGAGAGAGAGAGAGAGAGAGAGAAAGAGAGAGACAAAGAGAGAATGTGTGAGAGAGAGAGAGAGAGAGAGAGAGAGAGAGAAAGAGGGAGAGAGGGAGGGAATTTATAAAAGGAAAATTTTAAAAAAAATTGCTTTAAATACTTTTTTTATCTGATCACAACAGAGAGGATTAAATAAAAATAATCATAATAACATACCTTATAATCTGGAAATGTCATGATGGTTTTCACAACTATCTGTGCTCTACAGCCAATTTTCTTGGTGTTCTGGGACATAGTCTTAGATGTCGTCAAAACATCATGGTCATAATGTATTGGCTGTGTAAATATAGAGGAAAATTGTCGTTTTAGTGAACACATACTTTTATTCTTTATAATAGGATCTATGATTGAATGAATTTCGATTGGGGAGAATGATCCCTCATTGAACAAAATAGTGTATGATATTTAACAGTTTTTACATTCGATTTTGCAAAACTTCATAAAATTATGATATACCACATTAACTAAAATCAGATCAAATCAAATTTTATTGGCAATTTCTGCAAACATTTGCCTTTTGCCATTTACAATTTTTTTAAATAAATATGGCCAAGAAACAATACACAACAAAATCATAAATATCATTCACATACAAGTTAAAAACTAAGCTATACACATATTGAGTATAAGAAACAGTTACATTTTACAGGATTTACAATGTTTGTGAAGTAGTTTCATTATTAAATATTATTTACTTGTTCTCCTTATCTTAAAATCTTCTGACACATATTTTCTAATTTTTAAAATAATTCTCTTATTTATATATGACATACTATTTTAACATTTATGGACTATGGGCCAAGATGAACTATTTAAATATAATAGTCTTGTATTATGGTATCTTGGGCAACATTGCAAAAAATGATATTTAGATTCAAAGAACTTAACATATGGAAATTCCAAATGCAACAATGCAAACTGAGAGTTCCAAATGTGGTGTTGTTTACCAACAAGAGATTCGCGATTTCAGCAAAATAATTGATAATAAAGATGCTGATACAACAAAACAGGCAACTGTTCAATCAGTTAATATATGTTGCCATTAGTTACAATACAAACAACTGATTGATCAGTTAATGAACTATTTAAAGGTGCAATGTCACATAATTTTAAAATCTTAAACAGAGCAATGAAATGATGGATTGATGGATGGATGGATGGACAGCTGGCTGGCATAACAAATGAGTGACTTTAACCCTTTACTTCATATAGACGCCTTTGGACACCTCTAATATTGAAAGCATTAATTCAAATTGCTCAATCTGAACTCTTCCTGCACTGTTTTCAAAGGTCTTCTGTGATTGGTGCGGGAAAACGTATGGGGTAAAGGGTTAATGCTTAACCTTTCTCTTGGGTTTGTGCCGTGTTGGTCCCTGGCAACACTCCCTCAATTCTGAATTTAGAATAACAAAAGGTGTACCCTCTGTGTCCAACTTTCCAGATGAATCTTTGAAAAAAATGCCATACTGCCTCAAAGATGTTATGTCTGTAATAAAGGTGGCAAGATATTCTTTACAAATGAGTAACAAATTTTATTCTGATGTCGTTCAAAGACAATTCTTAAAGAGCTCATTTATAAACTCAACAAGAACCATCAGAATTTGGATTAGAACATATTAAAAAAAAAACAAGGAAGATAGGAAACTTGCATCCCTCTACTAAATGTTGATAAAATAGCATGCAAAGAATTAATAATTTGGAAAATTAATTATTAGAATTTTACAGGCAACTGATTTTCATTACATAAAATGTAAGGTGTATGTAACCTTAAATGTGTTGTACTGTTTTAAACATGCAAAATGATCATGAATTTCAAATATTGCAGTTTGAAGTAAAACTTTAAGTACTTTCCTTGAGTTTTTAGTTGCAGTATACACATTTTGTAATCGTAAGTACCATGGGTACTTCAACAATTTTAAACACAATTTGATGGGAGTGTTGTCATTTTTTAGAGAATTCCATTGTGCAAAGAAAGACTTTTAATTTGTATTTCTCAGATGAATGGAAGGATATTTTAAAATGAGATTTAGTGAGATTTGGCGTGAATACACAAACGTTCATAACATTTAAATCAGTTGCTTTCCCTTCTCTATATAAGTCCTTGACAAAAACAGTTAATCAAAACTGAGTGATACAGGAACCAAGTTTAAGAAATTATAACATGTTGCATAACAAAATGTACAACTGGATTTCCCATTTGAATCCGTAATGAGATGAAATGTTTATCAACCATCACTTACACTGTGGCCTGACAGGGATTTAAACTCACGACCCTGGGATTGATAGTTAAACAAGTCAATGAAATGAATGAGCTAACTAATTGTTAATTGTTAGTTTGACAAAAAAATGGTGACATTTAGACATAACAAGTGCAACTTTACAGGCCACCCCCCTCATTAATGCCAGAATATAAATAAGATAACACAATATATTGTGAAAGTCATCTTGTAACTTTATGAAATTTACAAATTAAGGAAATGTCCATTTACATTCTCAAACTAATACTTGCCTGTTATAATAGATGTTCTGGACTTTTGCCGGATATACCGCACACCTGTATCAACTTCAAGCTTGTTGATGTAGCCGTCTGCCTCAACAGAGGATGAAAATGTATGAATTCCTATAACACACAAAATTAAAAATAAATAGCATGGGAAAAACGAAAGACAATACAGCAAATATTTCACTTTAGTTTGCTTACAAAGCTTAAGAAAAGTAACTGAGAAATTGACATAATCTATATACTGAACATTTTTATCATGTTTTTTTT
>JAPMAH010000025.1:0-50286 GCA_029582155.1 Panopea generosa | reverse complement strand
TTCTACTCAGCTTGTAATAGAAATCCTGCCCAGTGCCGTCTGTTTTACTTCTACTCAGCTTGTTATAGAAATCCTGCCCAGTGCCGTCTGTTTTAGTTCTACTCAGCTTGTAATAGAAATCCTGCTCAGTGCCGCCTGTTTAAGTTCTACTCAGCTTGTAATAGAAATCCTGCTCAGTGTCATCTGTTTTACTTCTACTCAGCTTGTAATAGAAATTCTGACCAGTGTCGTTTGTTTAAGTTCTACTCAGCTTGTAATAGAAATCCTGCTCAGTGTCGTCTGTTTTAGTTCTACTCAGCTTGTAGAAATCCTTCTCTGTGTCGTCTGTTTTACTTCTACTCAGCTTGTAATATAAATCCTGCTCAGTGCCGCCTCTTTACTTCTACTCAACTTGTTATAGAAATCCTGCTCAGTGCCGCCTGTTTTAGTTCTACTCAGCTTGTAATAGAAATCCTGCTCAGTACCGCCTGTTTACTTCTACTCAACTTGTTAATAGAAATCCTGCTCCGTGCCGCCTGTTTTAGTTCTACTCAGCTTGTTATAGAAATCCTGCTCAGTGTCGTCTGTTTTAGTTCTGCCAAGGCGCCAATGTTTTTATTGCAGCTGAATTGCTCTAGGATTTTATCACGTTATTGTAAGCGCTTATCAACAAATCAAGTTTTAGAAATTGATAGTTTAGTCTAATCAATCTTCGAACATTGTTACATGTATGCTTACCACTTCCACAATTCGATCTCATTGAATCTGTTAATTGGTTGTAATCTATTAATTAAGTTTGATTATTATACTTAGCCATAGTTTATCAACTCATCTACCATGCATACTAAATATTTGCCTTCAGCCACATGGTGCATTGGTATGTAGTTCTGTGATAATGAGTGAATGAATGAATGAATGAATGAATGAATGAATGAGTGAGTGAGTGAGTGAGTGAGTGAGTGAGTGAGTGAGTGAGTGAGTGAGTGAATGAATGAATGAATGAATGAATGAATGAATGAATGAATTAATTAATTAATTAATGGGGGGTTATGGCGTACTTACACATTATAGGTTATTTGACGCCAACAGGAAGAAAGATTCACTCTCCATGTAAAAAAA
This sequence comes from Panopea generosa, assembly GCA_029582155.1. NCBI lineage: Eukaryota > Metazoa > Mollusca > Bivalvia > Adapedonta > Hiatellidae > Panopea > Panopea generosa. Next base: position 49,188 of record JAPMAH010000025.1, on the reverse strand, counting down.
AAACAATAAAAAATTAACATACAGATTTAGAAAAAGAAAGTCAACAAATTGATATGCAGAATGAACCTAGTACCTTGATACTTGCAGAACTGCAGAGTTTCATCAAATTCTATAGTATTATTCAAATTGTCGCATGAGCCACAGTGATACAAATTTCTGTGATATAACATTCAACAAACCAAACGATAATCAGAAAATAAATATTCCAGCAGGTGCACCGGAATACGTTTCCTATCAATATTGTGACCGACAACAATAAGCAAACCAATATATCTATATTCTGTTTTTATTTTATGAATATGGATTCAACGGAACACCACTGCTGTGTCACGTATTTAATAAGGGACTTTGGTTATATACCAGACTTCACTGATGCGCAGGACCGTTTTATACCAAGAACCATCAGTAGTCCATCCACATATCTGGAACAAGAGCTGACTGTCATTAACTGTGTCCTACTATTATATACGTGGAAGCAGTGACACCATTACATGTGTAATGAATATATTTAACTGTAAATATATTCATGCAATAGTTAATTTCAGTACCGCCGTCCAAATACAAATGAACAAAGTAAAATTAATTCAACATGTACTGTCCTTGAGAAATTGTGTCAAAGAATGTATCACGTCATAAGAAATATTCAAGAGATACGAGTTATTAAAAAAAGCGACATATAAGCCTGTTTAGGCTGGGTACAATTGTATTACAACTATTATGTTTGTTTGTCTATCGTTGTATTATATTGTTATCCTGTCACGTAAATGAATAAATATAATAAAAAAAATCTAAAATACAAGAAAACCCATTGAAAACAGAGAGCGTTCCATTACATATGCATATTGATGGGGATTGAAACAACATACTTATTTAAAATGAGAGTAGGAAATCAACGGTCTAGCAAAATTACGTTTATGTATTGGAACATGTCATCAGTACAGGACTGTTTCAATCAAAGACAACACCAGAGTTTGTTTTCAAACAATGCCTCCGTCAGACTGGTTTAAGGTATATAACTCCTGCATATCATGGACTTCCTTCAAGATATGACTTAGCTCCCTTCTGTCATCTGGAAAGATTGGTCTCACGCGTGTGTGCCGAGTGCTCCTTTTCATTAAGTTAGCATTGTGCACATATATACTTGTACGTGGCCCATATGTCAGGACTGAATGTGTTTGCAGAATTTCAAATGATGAAAACAACTGACCTGCACATACGTGTATGCAGTGACTAAATGTTCATACATCTATGTTTCATCTCAGAAGAGAATAGATGTGGTCCAGTGGTAGAGCACCCGTGGTCGGAGGGTCGTGGGTTCGATCCTCCGCCACGGCTATGTGTGGTGTACTTGAGCAAGACACTCTTCCGCATATGCTTAGTACTGGTTATACCCAGGGATACTTTGAACGTGATTTGCCGAAGTTGTAAGAACTTGTTTCACAATCGAAGTAAAATAAATAAGTTTATACTAACGATGCACTAAACTTTAAGATGATAATTTATCTAAAGTAATGTATGTTTAATTTGCATTTACCAACAGTAAATGCCGCAGTCAGGTGCACATGACAGGCTCAGTATAAAATAGTATCTCTGAACAAGCACCGTGTAGCAAAATGACCAATGTCCGACAACTCACTATGGTAGAATATAACTATACTCAAACTAAAATTCACAATTTTATTTTACATGAATAAAATTATGAATATACAATTATACGATATATACACATAAACAAGATGAACAAAATATGAACATAAAACCGGCCGTGATTTTTCATGTCAACTGTTTTTGAGATAATCTGAAATTGTACAGACCGCACTGATCTGTATATGGGTGAAATAGATTACTGTAAAACCCAGACGGTCAGTTGGAACAACAAGTCTACACATGTACCCAAAATTGACACGAAAAATCATTTAAATCTATACAATTGCAGAGTATTATCAAAACAGTTGCGCTTATTCTAAATGTAAACGTTACTAGACATGACGCTCAACTGTTTTGAGATAAACTGGAATTTTGTAAGCTACACTAAACTGTATATCGGTGAAATAAATTACTCTTATACCCAGATGGTCGGTGAGAACTATACAATCTAAGTATGCAATAAAAATTGACACATAAAATCACTTATTAAACAGGCACATGAAACATCGTTCCGGCGCCGTATTTAGCGGCTCGCGTGACGTAGGTTCTCACCCTTATTGCTGAAATGTCATTGAGGACAAACTGAACCAGTCATATGCATTAGATGTAATATCTTATACCTGGTTGAAAGAGCTAGAATCTATAACTTATATTCATATTTACACTCCGGCGATGAAGTATCCGGAAAGGAGAATATATAAAAGTGTACACACGTACGTTTGTGACACTGCCGAAAATGTAAACATTTTTTTGTAGTTCCGAAGAAAATGTTTATGTCACTGATCAATGATGCACTTACCTAAATAACTATTCAAGTAAAAAAGGAATCGTTATATTGGTACATCTAGATTATATTTCTTGTAGGCAGCCATATACTTGTAAATAAAGTTCAGTTCAAATGAAGTTCGTAATTTCCCGGGGGATAGGGGAGGGTAGAAGTGTTGCGATAGAATTAGAAGATAAGCAACACCACAGTGGGCGGTTTTAAAGCCCTTATCCCTGTAGCTGTCCTCACCCACATTCTCCACCTGTAGAACATCATTAAATGTACATAGTTTTAAAAGTAGCACTTTAAAGTAATTTCGAAGCATCTCAAACTGCATAAACTGCACCCATCATAACTAACAATTTTAAAACATTTTATGCCGCCGGCGCAACATCTTCATTAATGAAGGAGTGTTGTATTTCGAAGAAGAAGAAATACGGGGTTAGTACTTAAATGGGCAACCGCTGTCGCTTTAATGGCGACGAGGATTAACTTTCGAAACTGCTAAGCCCTAAAGGTTAAAGAGAGAAGGAGCAAGATGTTACGTCAGATGTTGGCATTCATTGCAAAAAAGCCCGTACTTGTCAATTTTAAAATATTGTTATTTATCGGGGAAAAAATGAACAGAAATTTTAAATATATATACCATCACATTCAGTTATTTTTACTCTTTTTAAATACAAAATAAAAATAAAGGTTATTTAAAAGATGTTTTTTTATGAGAGCAAACAAATATCACGAAATTTCAAAAACGTCAAAAAACGTCACCATAAGATGTAACAAAAAAAGTAAATCCGATGACGATAAACGCATGAATAATTATTCCGTGCTATGATTTCTCGCCTAAACTCCGTTATTTGACCTGTTGTCGAGAGTTCTAAGTGACATAACAATTTCAAATCGGAAATCAGCACATGTGATACACAAGAAGCGAAAGACACGATATAGAAAAGTTTTTTTTCTTTCATCTACTCGCTATGTAAAAATCATATTTAAATCTTTTACTCTGTTTTTTTTTTTATCCAATAAAAATAGTTCTTATATCACTTTAATGAAACTCTTTTTTAGAGAAATAAAATGATGAAGTTTCTATCTATATCAAGTGAAATTAAATGTCTAGCCGCGATGTAACATCAACAAAATAATTTAAAAAAATGTTTTTAACAAAGTTTGTCGTATTTTTTACAGTTTCTCACTGTTATTAATTGTTAAATTATATACCGGTTTTTGCTGAAGAAGATGTTTGTATATACAACGTATATAGTCCGATACGATTTCGGTGTTATTTTTTCAATGTCTGGCCATAATGTTACGCCGTAAAATCAAGTAGCGACTGCGTTAATGTCATTTTCGACGGGCATTTGAAGCGCAATTAATAGAGATTATTGTTTATTTCGTCGATAGTAATACTTTTGCCATGTCAATATCTTAATATAGTCTGTCTTCTACATACTGTTATAACATACCATACAATGATTCGATAGGTCAATCAAACTACCAATCAGTCAATCAACCAATCAATCAATCAGTCAACCAATTAATAAATTGAATATTCTTATGTGGCTGTATTTCAATAATATAATTATCAAATGGGGTTAATTTTCATATGGCGTTGGCTTCAGCCTCCGAAAAGACTAAATTTTTAAAGAGAGGAAAAAAATGAAAGAGAGAGAACGTAACCTTAATTGTAACTATAAATGTGAGAACGTGTATTACTTGTAAAAAAGAAAATTTAGAGACAGCGGTACGCGGATACAGCGGTACGTGTCAGGGAAACCTGAACACATTAATCAAAAAACGGAAGGCATTCGCCTATGGGGTTACGTGTGTCACAGCGGTGAAACACGGCGATCAAAACATCGTTAAAATTTAATCACACATAAACGGCCGTTTGAAAAAGGTTGTTGTTATATGAAATGCTTTTTACACATAATGAATGAAATTGCATGAAATTAAATAAGAAGTAAAAGAACAAGAAACAGTATCCCATTCAACTATTAGGTTACAGTATTTATACCATGTACATACATATATAGCGGCGTCGGTAAGTTTTCCGCCATATTAAAACGTCAATTAAAAATAAAACTGACGCTGTTAATTTTTGATAAAGGACATCAGATATTTTTGAAACGAGGTATAAATAATTTCCAAAATGTTTCAATATTTTAGGACAACAATAGAAAACTAAATTTACTCCTACATATAATCTTCAAAAAACAATGTTTTATGCTAAAAATATCATAAATGTGGTCTAAATATGATGGTAGAGTAAGTATGATGCCTTACTTAATTACATCTTATAATACATCTGTGACGAATTTGCACAGTTATGTAAAGTTACTTCCCTTACTATAGTCGACGCCATTTGCTTTTACAATAATAGTATAGATATAGATAGCGATTTATATTGTGAACATTATATATATCATTTCTATTCTACAATCAATTGGGTTAGTATGCGGTGTCAACACTTGTTTGTATGCGGTGTCAACACTTGTTTGTAACTATTTAATTAAACAATTAAGACTTAGAATAACTAGTTTAAATCTTTTATAGTGTATTGTAATTACTTTGGGATTGGAGATATTCAAATTGGGCGCACATTGAACATAACAGTATTACTAATAGCAGTTAGTGCTCATTAAATATGCAATGCTCATAGATGGCGCGGTTTGAGTGACTATATAAGCACATGTTTCAATGTCAATCAAGATATAGTGTTGGAACAGAAACTAGAGCAGTTCCATCAAAGATTAATTTTTTTGAAGTTTTTTTGTTAGCCAACGAAAAAGTTATGATTGTTTTTTATTCACGGATTAAAGTTTACCAGCCACTGTCTTGACCAAGCAGAAATCTTTTATAAATCAGAATTAAGGGTTGTTTCAGAATTAAGTGTTGTTTCAATTGATTTTGTGTTGAAAGATGATACCACAAGAGAGCTGTTATCAGCAAAGAGTCTGTTAGTACTTACTTAAGATTCAGCTATATTATTGACATAAATTAGAAATAAAAGAGGGCCTAGCACCGAGCCTTGAGGAAATAAGTCCTTGCAGGGAGTATAACCCCACTGTTGATATATGTTGAAAGGTTGTGAGTTTCATATTGTTGTTTATTTTAACTTGGTATTTTCTTTTTATAAAAGGAAGTACATATATCAGGATTTTTCAAAAGATTAAAATAGAAAAAAACATTTGCATCAAATATATCATGCATAAATATATGCTCACTGATCGCGTATTACCATGAGGATATACAAAAACTTATGCATGCCAAAATATTATATTGAAAAGGAACTTCCTAACTTAGCCTGTGCACCCAGGTAAGACCAATATAGATTTCCCCACTCAAAATTACAAGTTATTTTGTGAAGTACCAAATGAGTTGCCTGATTTCATTTTGATTTCAAGTTCATATTAATGGTTGCATATTGTAGAAATGGTTTCATCGTAGAAAGAGTCTGAATGACAAAGTGAAAGCCTTCAAGCAGTATTTGCCTGCTTTCTATTTTAAGAATTGGATTAAAAAATAGTTTTTTTTCAAGTTTTGGCAGATTCGCTTATATTTTATTTATAAATGATAGTCAGATTGCCCCTTTTATACTGAATAATTTGAATAAAATAACGTAGAAATCTCATATCTCCAAATTAATACAGGTATGGTATTTAATTGAAAATTAATTAGTCGTGTTCAGTATTAAAATAAAATCTCCAAGAGACAAGTGCCATAACACATCACACAGGACATAAATAATTCTGAAGAAGATATCATTATATCCCCTTTTATACTTAGACTAATGGGTTAGGATTTGGTAGGATGCTGCCTTATAGTATTGTTCTGTTTTAGTCTTCTGATGGCTATCACTATATGATGTTAAATGTTTTGTAGGTATGCTGTAGAATCAGAAATCATTGATTCGTAGGCAGTTGATTATCAGTACAATGAACCCAAGTTCAAATTGTTCTCTTTTCATTCTCAGGATACTTTGCTCAATGTGCCCCTAACTTATGTACATTTATAGTGACTTTACTGTAGAAGCATATAGTGTTAATTGTGAACTCCATTTTGTTTTATTTTACAGGATGCTGTTTGTGTTCCATAAGAATAATAACCAGGTACATGGAAGCTAAAGTGAAACCACCACAACTGAATGGCAGCAAAATGGGACTTTCGTTAACCAGGTCACCATACAGAACAAATAATATTGGTCTCACCCTTGCCAAGATAGAGACTGTAGAAGGTGTGGCAGCGATGAAATGACAATATCTGTCCCTATGATACTTTGTTTGTATTGGGTTTTACGCCTTTTTTCAATAATATTTCAATTATTTATTAGCCCTCAATGGCATAAAAAAGGATGTTAAAGATTCAAACTAACATTCCTAATCATCATTCCCAGAATCCACTAGGTGGTTAATTGGATACTAAGCACACCTTATCCCTGCAAGTCAGTGATTACTTCTCCACATATTTAGATGTGAGAGATCCATGGCTGTAGAACAAACTTCATTGCCACTAATTATAGAGACTGTGGCTGAGTAGAAATTCAAAAATCACTACCCCTGTGTCTTGCCTTATTGTGCTTTATCTATAGACAAGTAATGAAATTATTTATAGGTTCATGAAACTTCCAAAAAGCAATAATGTTCAAAACAACAAAAACATATTCTAATTCAATGTTATCATATAGACTAGCCCTTGTCCATCCATATGTTACACTTTCTTGTCAGCTCTACGACCCTTAAATTTCTCAACCAGTTTTCACCAAACTTGCTCAGTATGAAGTCTTGTTCTGCGTATTATCATTGCGCTTGGGTTCATCAATTCTTAGCAGAGTTATTGCCCTTTATATATTTTCAATGGTTAATCTGTCTCTACTACTTACCAACTATTCAATCGATTTTCACAAAACTTGCTGGTAATGGTACAGAATATAAATATGAAGTCCAGTTGCTCTCATCATCAACAGGTTTGACTTAAGACAGCCTTTTACTGATTGCAATTATAGTTCCTGTCAGTATGACTCTTCCTTAACTTTTCAACTGATTATTGTCAAACTTGCTAGCAAGTATCAGTATGAAGTTGTATTTGTGTATGATTTTGTTATACTAAGGCTACACGTACAGCTGTGGCATTCATGTAGACAGCCACATTTCTAGTTGTAACATTAATTAATGCATTTCTTGACTGCTTTAAAAAAAAATTAAGAAATAGTAATCTTAAATTGAAATGATATTTCTTAAATTGCTGATCTGAAGGTTTTGATACTGGCAGCAGACATACAAAGACAATTACAATGTGTGTGTGGTAAATTCTTAAAATAATTGCCTGATTAAAACTAATTGCTTTTTATCAGTAAATTGTACTGTCATAAAACAATATTTTCAGGTGCAACACTAACAGTTTCTGGTATAGATATATCTTAAATATTGATGTAATGGACAAGACAGGACAGTACTAGAGAGACCCCTGAAAAGAAAGATTCACCTAGGCCATCCTTAAAAAAATATATTTTTGCTGTGCTCCGACCCGGTATTTTTCATGTGGGTAGGTAGGTAGGTAGCTATTTTTTTTTATATTTTATAGAAAAATGGACAGAAATATATTATATATTATATATATATTAAATTACAAACTCTAGGCATATTTTAGTTGCTGTAGCTTATGGCCATTCTTGCCAAAAAACAATATAGCTCAATAATGAATGCTATTATGGGTACATTATGTGCATAATCTCTATACATATATTATGTTCAATGTTAATTACATGTATTCTTACTAGTCTTTCTGTTAAAAATAATAAAATATTAGTAGTTAATATCTTGTACAATTTTCACCAACCATCACTTTCAAGTTGTAATGTGTAAGACATGTTAACATTTAAGCCTTAAAGTGGTCAGTTTATTCAATCATAAAGTTAAAAAAGATAAATTTGGGGATTGTATGATCAAATTCTAAAGAAAGCTTAATTTAATGCAGCCGCTGAATGATCATATATATGGACACTAAATAAGGTGGTTGGGAAACAGTAGACTATTTTTGTGTTTTGTTAATCATACATATCTTACATTTGTCTTACTTAAATCATCTCATTACATTTTAGGACTTGATAGAGAAGCATGAGATTACAAGCCATTACTGTTTCTAACACAAGAAATGTACTGATGGTGACTGCGTGTACTGAGCTATTAACCCCATAAGGGACCAAGAGTTGATTGAAGCACTGAACTTTCTACCAGAACTGAAACCAGATGTAACTGGAGAGCATTATTTGCCCTTTGATCAGGTAAGACATTGACTGCAGTAAAGCCAAATATAATGTTTTGTAGAAATCTTTAAGTCTTCACTGTTATTAAAGCAACCTATTTGTCTTCAGGTCTGCGTGATGCAAATATGACACTGAAAAATACCAAAATGTGCACAGGTCCTTTATTTCATTTCTATTTTAATTGACTGAATGTTAAGCATCATTTTTTGGCCATCGAGAGCTAACAGATGATCAGTTTACCTAACTTGACCTCTCTTTCTTGGGTACTGAAACACAGAGGTCTTCGCAAATAACTGCAACTTTTCTGTTTGAATCAGCGGTGAGAGTTGAATGATAATGAGACACAATGTTGTATATCAATCATGACAGAGACTATGGCCGGGTAGGGATTTGAACTCGTGGCACCTGGATTGATACTGACTGGGTTCGGCATAACTATTAATATGTTAATGGATAAAAACATGATATTTTGCATATTCTCGTTCATACATGTATATACAAAAATGTGTAACAAATATTTACTTTATTCTGTTTTCCTTGTTCTGAATTTCTTAATGAGAAATATTAATTTGCATTCTTTCAGATTTTTTGTCAGGATATAACAGTTGACTGCTATAGACCATCAATGAAAAATACCAGCGGGTTTGATGAGACAACTGTTGTACATGATAAGCAAAACAGGGATGTCTTTAAAGCCGGAAAACTTAGAGATTTGTAAAAATGTGGCGAGTGCAATAAACCAAGATGTGTCTATAGCAAAAACAACTCGTGAACAGGTAATTTGTCATGACTTTTTGTTTAATATGACTGAAACATTTAAGTACTGGGTGCATATATTTTATTTAAAATTTAATGTCACTGATCAAAAACGAGTTTGGCCTGCTAATGAGGATTAATGGCATATTTTCATTCTTCAATCCTGTTGTCTAACTGAGCAAACAAAATAACTTTTGTTTGTTTTTTCTAGTTTGTATGAGGTTTTATGCCTTTTATACCACCAGTATTTGTAAGATTTTTGTGACTAAAATTTCTGTTTATGTGATCATTTTTAACAAACCTTTAACACATAACCAAATTTGTAACTGTCATTGGTGCATTTGTCAATAATTAGCGTTTGAAATTGTGTTTAAGCATGTTTCACTAAAATGAAGTTACTTCATGAAGAGCTGCTAAATAAAACTAAAGTTGTTTTAATTCTGTCAACTGTTATAGCCATCATTACCGAAATAGATAATATTTTTTCATCTTCTCATGAAATGGCGGACAGATTTTTAAAGTTTCGCATTTGGTATAAAATATTGTTTAACAATCTTAACTAATGTAGAATAGGTGACTGTGCTTGTCAATAAAGGATATAATCTCAATAATTTCTCTTCAGTGACCAGAATGCTTTAAAAAGATATGCATCTTTATATTTTGGAGTTATTCACAGCTGTTTTAACAATTTCTCAAAAAAGGAATAAATATTCACATTTAATCTCATGAATTATTTAATAATTGCTTAAAATTTAGATCTATATATTTTATAGGATGTACTCCTCAGACGTTGCAGAGAAGAAAATGGCTACATATGTGGCGACAATTTGACAATGTTGGAGGAAGCAGGGCTCTACATGAAGAGTGCAGTTGGTTGTAGCTAATGTATTACGGGAGTGGAGCAAAAACATTCTTGTCCGACTTGGGATATTGCTAGCAAATTTACTTACTCTTGAAGTGTTGAAAATGCCATAATATGGTCATGTTACCTATCAATCACTTTTCTTTGCTTATATAAAAACTGTATATATAAGTGTATAGGATCCTGAATAAGTTACCAAGTAAGCTTGATTAAATTGTCATTGATAGAGTTGCGTGCACTTGAATTGTAAAAATTGGCTATTATAGGCTTAGATTGAAAATCTATAGATGGCATTATTCAAGTAGCACATGTGCACACCTTTTTGTTCAGTTTTTTAGATATTGGAAGGAGTTATTTAGGGGAAAAAGCAGTGCTGTATTGTGTATATCTGTATAGTCTTGTCACGATGATGACTTTGTGACTTTCTAAACACTGTCACACTGGATTATCACATCACAAACATGTGTTATGATACCCCATCCAGTCACATACTCACACTGGTCAACCAGACTTTGAACTCTCCTTTAAACACTGTCACACTGGATTATCGCATCACAGACATGTGTTTTGATACCCCATCCAGTCACATACTCACAGCGGTCAACCAGACTTAGAACTCTTCTCTAAACACTGTCACACTGGATTATCACATCACAGACATGTGTTGATACCCCATCCAGTCACATACTCACACCAGTCAACCAGACTTAGAACTCTCCTCTAAACACTGTCACACTGGATTATCACATCACAGACATGTGTTGATACCCCATCCAGTCACATACTCACACCGGTCAACCAGACTTAGAACTCTCCACTAAACACTGTCACACTGGATTATCACATCACAGACACGTGTTGATACCCCATCCAGTCACATACTCACACCAGTCAACCAGACTAAGAACTCTCCACTAAACACTGTCACACTGAATTATAACATCACAGACATGTGTTATGATACCCCATCCAGTAATATTTTAATAGAAGCATTTTCATAACAGGACATATATTATTTTCCAAATTGTAATAAAGCTTTTATGTTTTGTAAATACCTGGCTCCTGTTTCACCAACATATTCTTAAATACTTAAAACTTAAATACTTAAAAACTTAAATAAGCTGGTGATCATGATTTTAGACTGGTTCCAGTAAAACTGCATATTGTGTCAATGGAATTAATTATATAATAGATCAATAACCAGTCAAAACTTAGTTAAGTTTTTAAGTATTTAAGTAGAATGTTGGTGAAACAGAAGGGTGGCGCCATTACTTTAGATTACATTTGAGTTGGTAACAAAGTTCATGTTTACGGTACTTAAAATAACTTAAAATAAGAGTCAAATGGCGTTACAATTCATGATTATCTGCGGAATATTCGAGTATTAAAAAAAAAACAATACGTTTTTTAGGAAAGGTTGTTAAAATGTTACACTCCTTACATTATTATATACACATCTGCTTGTGTATAGAAATTGCATTTTCACAGACTGTTATCTTATATCTTATATATTAAGCCATATTCACATGATATTACCCCAAAACGATTTTGAATATATTTTTAAAGAATGTAAAAATTGTAAGGAAATAAGTTGTGTACTGGCAGTACAAATGTACTGACTTCTATGTTTTATACAAGTATGAAAATAATAATAACTATAAGCAGTGAGGTTTGGAAAGTTGTGTAAATTTAAATGTAAAATTGAATTTTAGAATTATTTTCGAAAATATAGCACTTCTGAAGGTTTGTTGTTCAACTTCATATCAGAAACTAGGATCACTTTGGCTCATGCATGTTGTAAGCAGCAACAATTTGAGTAATACGATAGAATTTGCTGAAACTATGCAGTTCTGCCGGTATCAAGGTTCTAGGTTCGTTCTGCATATTCATTTGTTGATGTTTTTTTTGTTAATCTGAATGTTAATTTGTTTTTGTACATTGTGGGTGTACGTAGAATCTTCCTTCCTGGCGTCGAATAACCTATAATGTGTTGGTACGCCATAAAACCCCATTCATTATTCATTCATATCAGAAATAAGGAATCTTGGTAACAAAATGTATTTTTACAGTTCTCTAAAGTTGATGTTTTTTTGTTTTTTATTGACTTGTTGGTATTAAAATTATATAAAATATCAGAGTATTTTCTATTTTTTATCCAACAAACTCTATAAACCATATTGAAAGAACAATAATTGGAAAGAAACATTAGTAGTTTTAAATTTGTTAAATTGACACTTTGGAACCACGTTTTTAAACAGCCCAATTATCCTTTGTCCCTCATTCTTTGACCACCCGTCTATTAACTGTTATAATAATATATTATGCTATATGTACATTTTTACTCACGTCTTTAACTGGAGAATAATCAAACTAACATAAGATCTTGGACAAAGTCATGGTGAAGAGACATTAAGTGTCAACCCTGTCCATGCGTCCAACGTAAAAAATAAGTTTTTGATCTAGAACTTCTGAAAGGGCTGATTAAGTTAATTAATATTTGGTGTGTAGCTGTATAGTTACAACTACAGGTAAAGTTGGATAATTGTCATGTTCCCCGTTTAACATTTCTAGTCTTATTATGGAAGCACTTCCTGTTTCCACCCGGTGAGCCTTTGGCTCAGGTAAAAAAAAAACTGATGGGCCACAGAGCTGGCCAAATTGACCTCAAATTCATAATCTGAACAAACATGAGCTTCATGTAAAAATGCTTTACACCAAATTTGGTGTAAATCTGTCAAACAGTTTCAGGGAAGTTTGTTGAAGCAAAATTAAATAATTGATTGATTAAATATTTAGCATCATTTTTATGCCATCAAAGGCTAACAGACGATTAGTTAACCTAAACACTGTTTCCTGGGATCCTGGAAGGTTAACCTGAACTCGAGCACACCCTATCTCTATATTGGATAACTAATGTCAGATTTATAGCCTTTGAATGGTAAGAATAAAGTACAATTAGATATTGCTTGCACTTTAACACCTTCATTTTTTAACTTGTACACTACCTATAATTTTTATCATGTAAAATTGTGAAGGGAATTTATAAGGATTTTTCAAAATTGTATATTAGGCTAAAAACATTTTTCTTTTCAATATGTCATGCCTATATATACTCACTGACCCCGTATTGCCAAAAAGGGTATCTTTTTGAATTTGCCAATATAATTACAGCAAAACCTGTCTTAAACAGCCAGTCAAGGGAAGGAGCAAAATTGGCCTTTTAAGACAGGTTGTTCCTTAATACAGGTCTTTTTGTTCAGAATTAGAAAATAGTAAATGTGGCTGCTTAATGAAGGTGATTGCTTACACAGGTTTGACTGTATCATGAAAATGAATTTCCTAACTTTGGCTATGCACCTAGGTTAGACTAAAATTGATTTTCGTCTTAAAATTTAATTTTAAAACATATTTTCTGACGTATTAAAGTGGCGTAATGCCCATCTTAAGGCATTCTTGTGTTTACCGGTAAATGTCGTAGTAAGAGCTAATTTTGCATAATTTATTCCTTAAGCATTTTCTAAACAATACTTTCGTCAACAAATCTACGTAAAAAAGGAAAAGAAATGTCATCGGTAGTATTTCGTTTCAAGTTTACCACTCCAATTTAAATATTAGTATTTTCAGGTTTTGGTGTATTCCACATACCAAACCTATTAGATTTCATTTATTAATAATAATGTTATGCTTTCTATCCATTTCAATAATCTTTTTTTTTTTTTAAGACATTTATAGCGTTTTTTTCTGATATACTACCTTTAATATCTTGAGCAAGATATTTTACTGGTGTAATTGATTTAAATTTATATGTTGTTAATTTGTTGTTTTTGTTCATGGAGAGTTAGCCTGGAATCTTCTTTCTGTTTGCATCATAATATAAATTTTCATGTAGGTACGCCATTAACCCCTCAATTCATTCATTCATTCCTTGAATTACCCAAATACTTTTTTGGACAGCGCTTTATAATTTATATGGTTACCAGGTACCAGAATTTTAGGGTAAATAAATTACACAACTTGTGAGTTAATTGATGATTTTGCAGGAACTATGGAGTTTTATACCATTTTCAACACAATGCAGGCTTTATAAGGCATATCCAGCTTCAATGGTTGATGGAAACCTCAGAATGAATCAGAGTAGAACCACCATCCTTTCGCAAGAAACTGGCAAACTTTTTATCTCCGCCAGATACCCAATTACTTGTGGAAGGAAGCTGGTTCTACTCCGATACCCAGTTACTTGTGGAAGGATGCTGGTTCTACACCTATACCCAGTTACTTGTGGAAGAATGGTGATTCTACTCAGATTCATGTATGAAGATTTATGGGTTTTCCACCATCAATAAAACTGGATGCCCTATATAATCTGTAATGAGGTGAAAACAAATAGTTCTCCTAGCCCCAAAACAACAAAACATTTCAACTTGAGTATGCATTCCAAGCTGAAACTTGGTTCTCAGTTGCTGACTGATCAGACACTGCCATCTAATGCCCATTTACCTCTAACAGGTGAGGTGTCCCAAAAACTTTGTGAGAAAATTTGCCAGTTACTCGCAGGACGTTGATTATACTCAGTTTCCTTGTGAGGTCTTCCTCCGCCATTAAACATGGATATGCATGTATATCCAGCCATGTTTTGAAAAAACTGTGTTAAACGCCATTAAAAAGAATGAAGAAAAATATAATCTGTAATGAGTTGAAACTTTTCTTAAACCCCAATTTATACCAATAGAAACAAATTGTTCTCCTGACCCCATATTCAGAAATCATCTTGAGTACATAATCTTAGAAAGTCTCCAGACAACAGATATAACATTTGCAATCATTTTTTGAATGGAGTTTAATGTCATTTTCAACACATTTCAGGTTATATATGGCATATCCTGTTTTACAGGGGGAGGAAGACCTCAGGCTGAGTCGGACCGAGTAGAACCACTGTCCTTCCGCAAGTAGCTGACAGACTTTCTCACATAAATTTTTTGGAGCTAGCAGGACTCGAACCTACGATCTTAGTGATGAGAGGTAAGTGGTCTTGAGAAGGCACCTTAGACCACTAGGCCACTGAGGACAGTTAACAACTGACAATAAAACTTTAGTATTTAACCTGATATTTGTACTGAAACTGAAATCATAATGATAAATGAAAATGGAATTTGAACTTATACTAAAGTTAAGATGTTTTGAGAGAAACAAACCCAGAGGTATAAATACATATTTTATATGTAGCCTCAGCTAAAAGACTTAATAGAAAAGATTCCTAGCAAGATGTTATTATACCAGGCTGGTGTTTAAAACTGGCATATGATCTATATGATAAAATACTGTACTTCAGATTACAAAAAATGGAAAACAATTTTTTTCAGGATTTTGAATAAAGAAGATCTACTCAAATGCAGTAACTTTTAAACTATTTATTTAAAAACTAAACTAAACTTAACTAAACTAAACTAAACTAAACTAAACTCTCGGACAACATTCACACAAAATATATACAATGTACAACATTGCCAGAAATATACACTGTAATAATTACAACATGACCAGATGTCTAACTAAAATATTCGATTCCCGACACGCTTCTGCCGAGTCCCAAAGTGGCTGTCCATGAACAGTTACATACTCTTCATTTTAATGTTTTAGTCCCCAATGCTCTACCCTTGACCAATAATAGTAGTCTTTTATCAGACAAAATTTTATAAATAGTTCAGACTGCCAAATTGAACTCTCTCAAAAGAAGCAAGACACAAATATTATAACAATATAATAAAAAAACTATATAATATATTGTCCCTTCTCTCTCTCTTGAATGACTTTTATATAACCCATGTTTGTGTTGACAAGTCATCAAAAGAAACAAGACACAAATATATGTATTATATATTAACTATATAACAACAATATAACAACTATATAGTATACTGTCCCCTCTTTCTCTCTCTCTCTCTTATATGACTTTTATATAACCCATGTTTGTGTTGACAAGTCATCAAAAGAAGCAAGACTATTAACCATATATTATACACCACTATACTATACATAGTACCGTCTCTCTTTGGCTGTGCCAGGCTTGGTTAGCTTAGTAGAAGGGTCAAGAGTTCAAATCTCTGCCCGGCTACGGTCTCAATGATGATTGATATTGCCATTGCATCTCATTATCACTCATCTCTCACTGCTGATTGAGATGCATACGTTATCAGATACTTGCAGAGATGGGTGTGCTTGAGTACTGGTTAACCTTCCAGGATCCAAGAAAAGAGTGGTTAGGTTAACTGATCGTCCGATAGCCATTGATGGCATAAAAATATGCTAAATATTCAACCAATCAATCAATCAATTTAATGGCTGACTTTATATAACTCATGTTTGCATTGATAAATATTGGTGGTGGTTTGAGTGGTGCAGTGATTGTTGTTGTATGGTGTTAGACGTCGCTTTCAACAATTTTTCAGTCATATCGCGACGGTGTCTACTCGGGAGTTTTATGATACTGCCAAATTTGAAAATCATACCGCAGACACATGGTATTATACCCCACCCAGTCATATTATACTGACTCTGGGCTGACCAGACCTAGAACTATCCTCTTAATGCTAAGCGCCACATGAGGAAGTTTCTAGTACCATTTTTCAAGTCTTTGGTATGACCAGACCAGGGATCAAACCCACAACCATCCGCATGCAAGAATGATTTGTTGCTAAAACTTGTTTCACATTCGTTTTAAAATAGATAAGTGTACAAAACATATATATTAGTGTCCAGCACTCGGATAAAGGGATTTTGTTGTGATTAACTAGCGCTGTGCAGATTCTAAGTCACAAAATGTTCATAGACCTCCTGGGGTTGTTGATCCGTCATCCATCTTAAAGTTGCTTGTGTCATCCAAACCAGCTGCCTACTTGGTATTAACCCCCATCACAAGTGTCCAACATGCAAATAGGGTAAGCAATGTTTTTGTATTCACTAGAACTGTACTGGTCACATGTCTCCTCGTCATCCTGATGTAGACACATTTAGATTTAACACGTTGATTCAGTTGTCGAATTGTAGCAGAATTTGATATCACTTCCAATCTTGCCACCTAGGAAAAGAAATATTTTTTTTACATTTTCAAAAAAGGAAATAATAGAAAATGTTAATTATTTCTTTCATGAATGGTGATGCCATCAGCAGACAAGGGAATAATTCTTTCAGACACAAAGCCATTTTAGATGCTAACAAGAAACAGTTTGACAAGAAACAAATTTTTTATCAAAGGGCAATAACTCTGTAATTAGCAAGAATAGAGTTATGTTTCTTGTACACTGCACTTCCTCTCATTATATTCTACCATTGTATGAAGTTTGATGAAATTCCATCCAATACTTTAAAAGTAATGCTCCAGACAAGGGAAATATATCAAAGGGCAATAACTCTGTAATTAGCAAGAATAGAGTTATGTTTCTTGTACACTGCACTTCCTGTCATTATATTCTACCATTGTATGAAGCTTGATGAAATTCCATCCGGTACTTTTCAAGTTATGCTCCGGACAAGAAAAAATATCAAAGGGCAATAACTCTGTAACTAGCAAGAATAGAGTTATGTTTCTTGTACAATGCACTTCCTCTCATTATATTCTACCATTGTATGACGTTTGATGAAACTCCATCCAGTACTTTTCAAGTGATGCTCCGGACAAGGAAAATTGCAACGGACAGACCGACCACAGGGTGACTCCAATATACCCCCTCAAAACTTCGTCTTAATATTCTTATAACATGG
Source organism: Panopea generosa (assembly GCA_029582155.1). Lineage (NCBI taxonomy): Eukaryota > Metazoa > Mollusca > Bivalvia > Adapedonta > Hiatellidae > Panopea > Panopea generosa. The sequence continues at coordinate 31,134 of JAPMAH010000025.1, read as the reverse complement.
TAAAACAAAAATTACCGAATTTGAATGCATCACCAAGTATTTATAAATGTTTATATATGACAATTTATTGCTATAATGGTCATTTGGATCTTGTTGATTTTTACAAATTCACATGATATGTACTAAAGACAGATTGATTGAATGAATATTTAGCGTCATTTTTATGCCATTCTGGGCTAACAGACGATCATTTAACCTAACCACTGTTTCCTGGGATCCTGAAAAGTTAACCAGAACTCAAGCACACTCCCATCTCTGCAAGTAACTGTTTACTTTCCCACTAGAATCAGTGGTGAGAGACAATGATGGGACACAATGTCATATATCAATTATCAGGGAGAGTGTGGTAACACCACAGGATCAAATTGATTATTATGGTAACTCGACACGATCACATTGATTACCATGGTAACACTACAGGATCAAATCGATTACTATGGTGACTCTACAGGATCACATCAATTACTATGGTAACTCCACAGGATCACATCGATTACTATGGTAACACTACAGGATAACATTGATTACTATGGTAACACTACAGGATCAAATTGATTACTATGGTGATTCTACAGGATCATATCGATTACTATGGTAACTCTACAGGATCACATCGATTACTAAGGTAACACTACAGGATCACATCAATTATTATGGTGACTCTACAGGATCACATCAATTACTATGGTAACTCTACAGGATTACATTGATTACTATGGTAACACTACAAGATCACATTGATTACTATGGTAACTCTACAGGATCACATTGATTACTATGGTAACACTACAGGATCAAATTGATTACTATGGTGACTCTACAGGATCACATCAATTACAATGGTAACTCCACAGGATCACATTGATTACTATGGTAACACTACAGGATCACATTGATTACTATGGTAACTCTACAGGATCAAATTGATTACTCTGGTAACACTACAGGATCGCATCAATTACTATCGTAACTTTACAGGATCACATTGATTACTATGGTAACACTACAGGATCAAATTGATTACTATGGTTACTATACAGGATCACATCAATTACTATGGTAACTCTACAGGATCACATCGATTACTATGGTAACTCTACAGGATCACATCAATTACTATGGTAACTCTTCAGGATCACATCGATTACTATGGTAACTCTACAGGATCACATCGATTACTATGGTAACACTACAGGATTACATCGATTACTTTGGTAACTCTTCAGGATCACATTTATTATATAGTAACTACAGAATCACATTGATTACTATGGTAACTCTACAAGGTCACATCAATTATTATGGTAACACTACAGGATTACATCGATTACTTTGGTAACTCTTCAGGATCACATTTATTATATAGTAACTACAGAATCACATTGATTACTTTGGTAACTCTACAGGATCACATCAATTACATGTACTATGGTAACACTACAGGATCACATCGATCACTATGGTAACTCTACAGGATCACATCATGGTAACTCTACTAGAAACTTGTCTGACCTGCTCAATATCACATGTGTGTGATAAATGTATGAGTAATGCACCACTCAGGGCTTCAGCAACATTTCCAGAAATGTGCCAAGGACGGTCCTAAGCTCGGCTGAGGCAGTGAGAAAAGAGGCAGTGTGTAGTGTTAGCTCAACTACTATGTAAAACAATCACTTAGTACAAAAACCAACACTCAAGACTTGTCTGACCTGCTCATTATCAGGTGTGTGATAATTACATAAACAAACTACATATACCTCACTATAATGGTCTGGTGTGTTGGCGCTGTATGCCCCACGTTTTCAGTTGTATTTCATGATCCACACCACCAATTCTTGTCTCTCCTTCTAAAAAGAATATAATTAATTCATAACAATTTCTATAATGCAAAACAATTTTGTATTTTTTTATATTTTCAATATATTCACTCATGACATCCGATTTCTTTTACAATTGGTCTACATAATATAATTAGTAAAATCAAGGAGAGAAGGAAAAGCAACTGATTGAAAAGTTTCAATATTCACGAAAAATCTCACAAAATCTCCTTTTCAAATATTCTAACTTCCTTTTATCTCAGAAATCAGATCAAAATTCTTTCTTTGCACAATGGAATTTTAAAACAACCAGACTACTCCCAGCAAATTGTGTTGAAAATTGTTGATGTACTTATGATTACAAAATTTGTATACTGCAACTGAAAAATTAAGGAAAGTACCCGAAATTTCATTTCAAACTGCAATATTTTAAATTCAAGATCCTTTTACTTGTTTAAAACATTATAAAACATATAAGATTACATACATCTTATAGTTTATGTAAAAGAAATCAGTTGCCTGTGAAATCTGAATGATTAATTTACCAACTTATTAATTCTTCGCATGCTATTTTATCAACATATTGTAGTTTCCTATCCTTCTATGTAAGTTGTTGTTAAAATATATATTAAGGTAATTTTGAGATTTTAAACAAAATAATATTTAAGAAACTTGCTCTATAGGTCACATACATTTGACAACATAAAAGTAGAATATAGTTTTATATAGCACCAGCACTAGAAACAGCAAGGCTGAGCAGCTTTGTTTTTAACTAATTGTTTTGTCCCAATATATTTTAGCTTGATTGCCAAGTACACTAAGATCTACTTTGTTCCACTTTCAAATCCCTTACCTGTATAGAACCAGTACTTGGTGGTGGGCTGTATTTTTAGGTCATTGTTCAGGTCACATGAATGTACCGACAGGGGTTACACTTAATATTCACTACTTCTCTATCTCATTTTTTAAATAAAGTAAAATAAATTATTTGAAAACTCTTGACTTACTCTTGTAGTTAAAAGCAGTTATCTACAAAATTGTAATTCAGTGTTTTCATATTGACCCAGTTGTTGGTCCTCAGACAGTCAAACTGATCCGTAAATTGCAGATTTTATATTGGCCCAGTTTTTGGTTCAATGACTTTCGGCTGCAACCAACCAACCGATAACTTGGCCAATATAAAACATTTCATTAATAACATTGTAATACATGATAGTCATATTTCCTAACATTTTTGGAATGTAACTTTTAGTTTATGTGAATATATATTTTTCTATATGTACAATAAACATATAAACCAACAACATGTACCTCGCTATAGCCGGGTGTTACCGTCTCGCTGACATCCTCAAACACTTCACATTGTCTGTTGTATTGTGTGCTCCATGTATCATGTATATCCTTGTACACCTTACACCGTCAGCTATATATATATATTGTACGCCCCACACAGACACCAGCACCTGCTGTCTCCCTTGCTAATAAACAGAAGAAATATTTTAATGAATTGTAAAATGCAAAACTGTTTTGAAAATGGGTTCAATGGCCTTTATCTGGATCATTACAAAATACTTAACATTTGTGACGGCATATTGATGTGAAAAATACATTAACTGATGCCATATTGACCTGTCTGGCTTGTACAGTATGATAACATGTAAAAGTAATGGGTAAAAGTTGGAAAATTAGTAAAGCTGACCAAGAAGAGAACAATAAGAACAGTTCTGAGTACAAGTACATGTATTGTGTATAAGACGACTGAAAGTAGCAATGGTCAATTTACCTCCCGAATCTTCACCAGAACTGCAGTTATCTCCCTTCATAGCCCAAGTACTCCTTGCTGTCTCCGTCTGGTAGAGGTGTCATTGATGGCCGAAAACATATCAAGTTGAATATATGATCAGTTAATAAAAGGACAGATGTCGGCTTATGTAACAAAACTGACATCTTAAATTGTTATTGGAATTATTATAACCTCCAAACAATGTGATGATATTGAGCTGCCACACTAAGCTCTGTTTCTAAACTTATTTATTTTACATGACTGAGAAACAAAATATTACAACTTAGACAAATCACGCTTGCAGTCTTTCTGGGTAGAACCAGTACTAAGCATATGATGATAAAGTGTCATGCTTAAGGATACCACACATGGTCGTTGTGGAGGATTGAACCTACAACCCTCCGATCCTGGGTCTGATGCTCCGATAGCACTGAAGTGCATGGTCTGTTGTAAATATAGAGGTTTGTGTAGTTGCGTGTGTGTAGTTGTGTGTGTGTGTGTGTGTGTGTGTGTGTGTGTGTGTGTGTGTGTAGTTGTGTGTGTGTAGTTGTGTGTGTGTAGTTGTGTGTGGGGGGGGGGGGTGTGTGTGTGTGTGTAGTTGTGTGTGTGTGTGTAGTTGTGTGTGTGTGTGTGGGGGGGGGGGGTGCGTGTGTGTGTGTGTGTGTGTGTAGTTGTGTGTGTGTAGTTGTATGTGTGTTTAGTTGTATCAATATGGCTAAAAACTCATCAACGACACCTGTATGCGCCAGTTGTCCCACCTCACTGTTAACTGTTGGTCTCCTCCTATATCAAAGAAATTAATACAATAGTTTTTTTTTTAATAGAAAGATACATTTATGATATTTAAATCACTGCTTTACATACAAAAGAAACTAAAATCATATGTTATATTTATGACACAACCCGCATAGGAACAACAGGTAATATAAATGGCTTATTTAAACCTTGAACATCTTGGACCAACACTGGCTGATTTGGAATATTTCACATTATTTACTAAATAAGACTTTAAAAAATATAATACATATACATGTAATTTCTTATTACAACCCCATTAGCTCAGCCAGTAGAGCATGAGATTTCTAGTCTCAGGTTTGCTGGTTTGATTCCAGGGACTTTAACCAAGAGCTTTACACAAAGCATGCAAGAACCAGAGGAAGTTTACAACAGGTTTCTATCTGTATCCTGCACCTTATGTGCTGCAACCAGGTCTAATGGTACAATGTCCGCCTCACATGCGGAAGGTCACAGATTCCATCTGACAATGTCATACCAAAGACTTAAAAATGGTACTAGAATCTTGGCGATAGTTCTAGTTCAGGTGTCAGAATATCGTGACTATCATATCATGTATATGCAGCACGATACTCAGTGTGGCAGCACTCAGGTTACTGTCTCAAGTAGATACGGTTGCGATATGACTGAAAATTTGAAAGCAACCCTAAACATTATACAACAACACAAACTTAACAAACTAACACTCTTCTAACAGCATTGTCCATATGGGAAGCCGGTTGCAATGTAAAATAACCTTATATATAATATTATTAAAAATATAATCTCACCTCAAAAGTCAAAGCACTGTTTGTCCACTATTAACCAGTGTGACCGATACACCTTCATAGGGTCCTTCCAGCAGCTGATAAAGTTACAAGCTTTATTGTACATATACACAGTACACAGCATATAATTTATGTTTCTTAAAAGTTAAAACAGTAAACGTATATAATTTATACACAGTTTAAAATATAAAATTACTATGATGCACATAGTACATAGTTAAAACAGTAATGCATATTGAAAATCGATGTACAAACAAAATAACTCCTTCCTTCATCGAAACCCCCGCCGCTCAGCCCACAAAACCATTTTATATGGCAAAAAATTGCTGTAGTTTACACGCATGCAGTATTTTTCTCAGGAAGGCAAAATGGTAAACTGACATTGTTATTCTAAAATCACTTCAATATAAAGTATACCAAGATGTACACAGTACATAGCATATATATGTTTCTTAAACATAGTTAAAATATCGAACTTACAGGTAAAATACCAATTTTAAAATATAACAAAAGAACAAATGTAAAATAAAAATCTGGTCATGTTGCAATAGTAACATAATATACAATCACACCCGTATCTAAATACAGTCTCACTCCCAACTATGAACAATCACACTCCCGACATAGCATGTCAAAGAAATAGCAACAGCCACCTATAAATAGTTGTCTGCTACATTGGAAATGTAAACAGGCAGAAGACATAAGATGGGATAAGGCATCTATGTAATGACAGCTGGCTACTCCTGTCGAAAAAATGAGGCAACTACTCAATACCATGGAAAAATGGAAAAATGGAAAAATTTAAAAACCTTAAATGAAATGAATGCAAAAAAAATAATAACAAAGAATATAATCAAGTAAAAAACAAAAATAAATAGCAAAAATTTAATTTAGTTTTATAAAAATTAAAGCAGATCTAGTTAAGTATAAAACAAAAATTAATAACAAAAATTTGATTTAATTTACAAAAATTAACATAGACCTTTATAAATAAAAAATAATAAAATTAATTTAATTTTAAAAAAATTTACCCCATCTCCAAGGACAGTAATACATGTCCTTGCCTAAACATTGTAACCAAAAAAACAAACCCAATTAGGTATAATGAATATGTTCACACGAAAAAGAAATCAGTATTTCTTCTGCAGAGATAAGCCTGGGCTATGACGTTATTATCTAACAGAGAAGCCTACACCACTATTCTATGTGTCCCTAGTTCTTGAAGTTAGTAAAAAATTGCAGGAACCTGTTTTTAGATCTATGAAAAAAGTTAACTTTATTTCTTCTGCATCCATATCTTGCTTGGTCACTGAAGACACTACATGTCCCTAATCCTTGAAGCAAGCAAAACATTAAAGTAATCTGCTCCTATTGAATGATTATTGCAAAAAACAGTTAAATCTTGAAAAGCAGAAAAACACGTCGTACTTATGAAAAAAAAAACATAAAGCGAGTTATCAGCAATAGATTAGTTATGAGAAAACATCTACTTAAACATGACCTTAAACTGGCTTACTAAATTAAAACTCTAAAAACATCTGAAACAGAGAGCTTCAGTTTCGTGAATTTGTTTTTTCACTAACTTTGAAAATGGCTAGTAAGACAACCGATCCGGACAACGACGCTCCCTACCCGAATGCCGAACCTGTGGCGTCGCAACCACGACTCTCCTAACTATACGTACCTTTGTGTACCATACCGGCGGCCTAGAGATCCTACTGGAACGTCTAGGTGGAGCAACACATACCGGGGTATGGTCTCCTGGACCGAGCACTGGGACGGGTGCAGGTTTGTCCACGGGCGCAAGCGCGAGCACGGCAGCAGGCTCATCCTCAGGCGGGAGCACGGGCACTGGTACGGGCCCAGTTGCAGGATGGGCGCAGGCACGGGCACAGACACAACAGACGTACAAACAGAGCCTGGCACGGCAAGTCAAACGACAGGGGCAGGAGTGGGAAGCACACAATCAGCCATCAAGACGTCCACAGATAGAACGGCAGCTGCTGGGGGCCGGTGTTCTGTCATGGTCGGATGGCCTGCAGACTGAAAAGAGAAAGAAAAATATATAAACACCTTATTATTCATAAGAAAATGAGTTTAAAATAGCCTATCCTGTGATAAACTGACTGAGTTTGTGCATGTGTGTGGAGGGGTTGGGGGTAATAAAATAAAAAAAATTGGACCATATATAGAAGGGTAGGAAAATAAGCTGTGCAGAGTATTTGTATCCTTTGTGTGTGTGGGTGGGATGGGATTGGAGGGTGGGGGAGGTAAAACATTTATAGTGTGGCAGAGTAATCCATATAAGTTAAAAACAAAATAAAAATTTAATAAAATAAAAAAAATATATAGATCATGGGAAGATAATAAAGTTGGGACTGAGAAGAACGCAATCCTTCCACAAGTAACTGGAAAATTTTTCACATAAAGTTTTTGGAGGAGCAAGACTCGAACCTACAACCTTAATGGTGAGAGGTAAGTGATCTTAAGATGGTGCCTTAGACCACTTGACCACGGAGGACCCTGTATTGTTTCAATAGACCTGACACGGGTTCTCAATCAAACAAGTTGATAATCTAATCACTTACAATATGCACTTGCTCAGGTGAAGGTGATGCTAATGGCAAGTTTGATTAGAATCAGATGAAAACTGTAGGAGCTGTGGCCACAAGGTAGACAATTTAAATAAGGTATATGAAATATTTTAAGTCAGATAAAGGGGCATAATCCATAAAAAATAACTTGATGAAAAATGTTGACAATATCGGCTTGTTCAGATGATTGTGATGATGTATAGCAAGTTTGAATAGAACCGGATTGAAACTGTAGAAGTTATAAGGTATATACAGTAAAACCTGTGTAAGCGGTCACCGCTATTAAGCAGCTACCTGTCTTAAACAATCATGTTTTCTATTTCCCATTTCTATGCTTGTTGAAAAAAATAAACCTATATTAAGCAACAACCTGTCTTAAAAGGTCACATTTGCTCTTTCCCTTGACTGGCTGCTAAAGACAGGTTTAACTGTATACGAAATATTTTTAAGTCAGTAAAAGGGGGCATAACTCCTTAAATAATAATCTGGGTGAATAATCCTGACATTATTATGCACTTACTCAGATTATAGTGATGATGTATAGCAAGTTTGATTAGAATTGGATGAAAACTGTAAGAGTTGAAGTTACATGATACATTTGTATAGATGGACAAATGGGCAGATGGACGACTGACAGATGAGCAGTTAAAAAATATGTGCCCTCCAGGTTTTCTTCCCATGGGGGCATAAAACAAGAGGCCCAAGTCGCTCATCTGGTTTCATATGCAACTTCCTTTTAAATTTTGTATGAACTAAGCCTATAAAGAACTTATTATAGTTATAGATGAGAATTATCGGTTTTCTCATAGCTTTTCCTTGTACAGTGAAAGTCAACCTACTGTACTCCAATGGTCCCTTAGCCCCAATTTCAAGCAGTCTCTTACGTACCAGTACATACTCAGACATCAGTATCATATATGAAAAAGTTTTACCCTAGTGCTTTGAACTAAGCATTTTGGCAAGTACTACAGCAGGATGGTTGATTTAGGTCTTGGAAATTTTGTCCACTAATTTTATGTTAAACATTAACTTCTAAACTATAATTGACTTTTTTATATGATAGTTTTTTTTTATAAACTATACATACTTAACTTATTGCACAGAAACAATAAATAAGAGGCCCAAGAGGACCTGAACGATCTACTTGCAACAGATGCTTTACAGGACCTCCATGCAATGCTACATGTAAACAAGAGCACCGAAATCTATAGTAGGTCAAAGTCAGTGACAAAGTTGAAATGGGGCAGAGTATTTGATTAATACAACACAAAATTAACATAAAATGGACAGGAGGGTATGGGGGGGGGGGGGGGGGGGGGGGGGGGGTTGAGGGTCTAGGGGTCGGTAACAAATTTGAAATGGGGTAGAGTATTTAATTTAATACAAAATAAAATTTAAAAAAGAAAAAAAAATGGGGGGTGTGGTTTGAATTTGGGTGGGGGATGTCAAAACAGTTAAAACTGGGCAGAGTATTTAAGTAAATAAAAAGTAAAATTTAAAAAAAAAAAAAAGGGTGGGGATGGGAGGTGGGTAAGGGTGAGGGTCTTGGGGTCAGTAACAAAGTTGAAATTGGGCAGAGTATTTGATTTAATAAAAACAAAATTAAAAAAAAGAAAAATGGGCAAGGACGGGTGGGGTGGTAGGGGTGAGGGTCTTTGGGTTGGTAACAATGTTGAAATGGGGCAGAGTATTTGATTTAATACAAAACCAATTTAAAAGAATACAAGAAATGTCACTGTTAAGTGCCACATGCCCTCCCAAATGGTCTTTGAAAAATATATGATATAACAGGAAGCAATGTATCCATGAATATCAAGAGTAATGGACTAATGTTTCAGACTAGACATGCAATTTCATTTTTTTTTTAAATTAAAGCATGACCTTGACCTTTGTGTAACCTTGACCTTGACATCTAATGTAATGGTCTGGGTATTTCAACAGTTAAATGCAGGTGAAACATTATCATGACATGCTGATCACTTATGTCAAGCTATTTTAAAATCCCTAAATGTAAGTTAGAGATCAATTGTTGATTAATTGATAAATTGAACCAAGTGTTTTTGAAATCCATCCATGTATGATAAAGTTAAAGGACAGACTTGAAATCTTAAACAAAGTGTTGTCATACATACTCAAAGTGTGACCGTGTCTAGGTTTTACTTATGACACATCGTCATGTCATCTTGATAAACTGAGCCAAGTTAAAGACAAAGTCACAGACCAGACACGCAATATCAAACACATTGAAAGTGTGACCTTGACCTTCGAGGAAAGGTTCTGGGTCTAAAATGTGACACTTAATTATGTCATGTTAATCAACTGAGCCAAGTGTTTTTAAAATATATCCATAGATAATAAAGTTTTAGATCAGACAAGAAATCTCACACAGACTGAAACTGTTGTCAAACAAACTCAAAGTGTGACCTTGAGCTTTGAGGTACCCATGTGGGTCTTAAACGTGACACTTTATAATGTCATGCTGACAAATTGAGCCAGTGTCTTTAAAATTTATCCTTAGGTGACAAGTTTTCAGACCGGACAAGAAATCTCAATCAGACTGAAAGTGTCATCAACCAAAGTTAAATTGTGACCTTGACCTTTGAAGTGGGATTCTGGGTGTAACCTGCAACACATCGTCATGTTATGTTGGTCATTTGTAGTTAGTATTAACAAATCCATCTATGCATGACAAAGTTACAGGTCAGACACGAAATCTCAAACAGACTGAAAGTGTTGTCAAACAAACTCAAAGTGTGACCTTGACCTTTGAGGTATGGGTATGGGTCTTACTCGCGACACATTGTCATGTTATGTTGATCATTTGTAGCAAGTATTTAAACAAGAGTTGTCAGAAGACAACAAAGCTCACTGATGGGATAAAACTAGCCAGCAATGCAAAGATTGAGATTGGAGGCTAACACGAAAACTTAAACACATGTGAACACAAAAGTTTAACCTGGGTGTGTACAGATGAAAAATTAAGTCTTAAAGGGCCATAACTCTGAAAAAATGCAACCAAGAGTTATGGTTCTTGTCTCTGTGTGTTTCAAAGATGATGGTGAACACACATGCAAGGGTTATGGTTCTTGTCTCTGTGTGTTCCATGGATGATGGTGAACACACATGTGAAGTTTCATTCACATCCAATGAGTGGTTGCATAGATATCTTAAACTTAAACGCAACTAAATGCAAAGTCTAACCTGGTGTCTAAGTCCAAAAAGGGCCATAACTCTGCAAAACTGCAATCCAGAGTTATGGTTCTTATCTGTGTGTTCCATTGATGAAGGTGAACACACATGCAAAGTTTCATTGATATCCAATGAGTGGTTGCATAGATATCTTAAACTTAAACGCAACTAAACTCAAAGTTTAACCAGGTGTCTAAGTCCAAAAAGGGCAATAACTGTGCCAAAATGCAATCCAGGGTTATGGTTCTTGTCTCTGTGTGTTCCATGGATGATGGTGAACACACATGTGAAGTTTCATTCACATCCAATGAGTGGTTGCATAGATATCTTAAACTTAAACGCAACTAAATGCAAAGTCTAACCTGGTGTCTAAGTCCAAAAAGGGCCATAACTCTGCAAAAATGCAACCAAGAGTTATGGTTCTTGTCTCTGTGTGTTTCAAAGATGATGGTGAACACACATGCAAAGTTTCATTCATATGCAATGAGTGGTTGCATAGATATCTTATGTGATAAAAAACTTTAACCTGAAAAATTAAATAAAAAAAGGGCCATAACTGTGCCAAAATGCAACCCAGAGTTATGGTTCTTATCTGTGTGTGTTCCATTGATGATGGTGAACACGCAAGTGAAGGTTCATTCACATCCAATGAGTGGTTGCATAGATATCTTAAACTTAAACGCAACTAAACTCAAAGTTTAACCAGGTGTCTAAGTCCAAAAAGGGCAATAACTGTGCCAAAATGCAATCCAGGGTTATGGTTCTTGTCTCTGTGTGTTCCATGGATGATGGTGAACACACATGTGAAGTTTCATTCACATCCAATGAGTGGTTGCATAGATATCTTAAACTTAAACGCAACTAAATGCAAAGTCTAACCTGGTGTCTAAGTCCAAAAAGGGCCATAACTCTGCAAAACTGCAATCCAGAGTTATGGTTCTTATCTGTGTGTTCCATTGATGAAGGTGAACACACATGCAAAGTTTCATTGATATCCAATGAGTGGTTGCATAGATAACTGAAACTTAAAAGCAATCGTTTAACCTGGGTGTCTACAGACGATGCCGACGACGAAGCTGACGACACCAGGGTCATGACAATCACTCACCTGTAGCAGAGGAATCAATGCCAAAGATGGCAATTTTTGCAGGTGCTAGAGTGCAAAACAAGGTAAAATATTTCATTTTTTTAATAATTCAAACTTTGACATTTATAATACGATCTGGCCAGTTTAAGAACTTGTCTGGGATATTACGGTTATATAACTACTTTGCAAGTTTGGTGAGGATCAAATAAAAAATGTGGGTGCTAGAGTACACACACGATCAAACAGTGCATTTTTAATGATTCAAGGACCAGAACTCTGACACTTATAATCCAATTTGGCCAGTTCAAGAACTTGTTCGAGATATTATGGTTTTATAATTCCTTTGCACATTTGAGGATCAAATGAAAAATGTGGGTGCTAGAGTGCACACACAGTCAAATTAAGCATTTTTTAATGTTTCAAGGGCCACAACTCTGACATTAATAGTCTGATGTGGCCAGTTCAAGAACTTGTCCACAATTTTATGGTTATATAACTACTGTGTAGAAACATCCATGTGAAGTTTCAGTTTAATTGGTCTAGTGGTTTCAGAATAAATGGAAAAAAAAGAGAGAATTTTCTGTTTTCTCATAGTATCCCTTTGTAAAATTCTAAGTCCCCTTACAGGGCCCCTATAAATATAATGACAAGTGTCCCCTAATTGAACTCTCAGGGCAGGGTCATTTTTAACCCTAGGGACACCATTTGAACAAATCTAACAAAACTATAGTTGGTCATCATTACTACATAAACATTTTGAAAATTTGTTGGGTGTTCATGAGAAGAAGATTTTTTAAGTTTTGGACTTTTTTTAGTAACGGCGGCCATCTTGAATTTCAGATAAAAACAAAATCTTCTGAATAGTCTCTTATGCAATAGAAACATCCATGTGAAGTTTCAGTTTAATTGGCCTAGTGGTTCCAGAGAAAGTGCTGCTGACGACGACAGACAACGCGCCATCGCATAAGCACTTCTGGCCTTTGGCCAATAGAGCTAAAAATGCAGGTGCTTAAGTGCACTCAAGTTTAAATAGAATATTTTTAAATGTTTCAAGGGCCATAATTCAGACATTTATAATCTGATTTGGCCAGTTCAATAAAATATCCGAGATATAATGGTTATATAACTTCTATAAAAGTTTATTGAAGATCTAATGAAAAATGCTAGTGCTATAGTGCACACAACAAAAAAGTTCACAGACGGACGGACAACAGGCGATCAGAGTAGCTCACCTTGGGCTATTCTCACGTGAGCTAACACACACCATTAAACCCTGTTATCTGCCACTTTATGCGTATATAAGCACTACCTACAGGTCTATATCAGGCACAATAGTAAGATTAAGCCAATATTTGGTTGCCCAGTTTTTTAAAAATTACTTTAATAGTATGGCATGATAAAACCTAATTTCTGACCTATTTTATAGTTCTACCAGGCTCAATAATAGCGGAGTGGTAGTGTAGTGGATAGTGTTGGCAGCTCACACCGAGCTCAACCTGATGCCTTTCAACAAGCAACATCAACACTGGTTTTAACCAGGAAGCTGACTTGAGAGCAGTTCATATAAGGGCTAAGCTTTCTTCGCAGTCAAGATAATATAAATTAGTATAAACTAACAAATCAGATATTATTCTTCAATGATTCTTACTTTCAGTTGCATGTTTTCTTCTGTCCATTGTTTTCTAACTGACTGCAGCTCCTCCAGCTGCCGTGTAAGGTCAGTAAGCTCCAGTTCTTTACTAGATAGTGCCACGGTGGCTTCCTTTTTCTGACTTAACTGAAATAGCAAAGTTTCATTTTATAACATCCATGTTACAAATGATTCGCTGCTTATTGACATCTACCAGAGGGCTCTGAACCACTCATCTCAGATTGTAAAGAAATATTTCACCAATATATAAGTGTACATTTTAAGTTACTGCTCTAATAGTAGAATATACAGTGTGTAGCAAAGCTTTACAGAGTATTGGCAGAAGGCGACTAGTTACCATGGTGATTATGACATTTTATAATCTTATTTTTTAAATATTTTGTATATACAAAATACAGATAATTAGTTACATAACAAAAATTTTAGTTTGTTGATATCCTCTACATGGACTTTATTTTCATTCTGAAAATACAAATATAATTAAAATCAAATAACAAGTTTCTAAAAAAAAGGCCTGCAACATAGGGTCAGTCCTACTAATACCACAACAACCTGCTTTCTAGTCATACATACTGGATTTAAGGATACTGAATGGTTCTGAATAACATTATGCATATTTTACATACGCATTACAAACAATATCTTAAACATCACAAGTTCAAAATTTTATAAACTCAAAATATACTAGTCCGTGCATCATGTGGAAATTGACTTTAATGTTGTCTATTTCATCTAACGTACACATGCTAGTTACAATTTGTTTTATCCAACACTTAATCGTTCTCCAAAAACTATGTAGGTCATTTTCATATTTATTTCTTTTAAAACCATTATAAATATATGTTTATAAGTTTCTTTGATTGAATATTTTTTCGTTCAGTTAATTACCGCTAGACTGGACGGGCAGGATTCGAATTCACAACCCCAGGATCGATATTCAAACGTTCTACTGACTGAGCTAACTGAATTGGCTCAAGTCCAGAGTCTATCATTGAAGGTCTTACCTGTGATTTAAGAAGCTGTTCCTGCGACATTTCATACTCTTTCTTCAAGTCGTCTACATCTGACTGGAGACACCTCAAGTCCTCATAAGCCATCTCTAACTGTAAAGGGAGAAAATATTGCATGTAAAAGGTACATCATCAAACACATGGCTCTTTCGGAAATATAAGTAGGTACATGTAGGTATGTTAATAAACTCTAGTCTGCCTATATTTCTATCTTAAATCCTTCATTTTAGACTCTAACAGTATTATCTAGTGAGAGTGTTTTAAAGACTGTTTGAGATCAAAACATAAAGACCTTAATCAGTAGTGTAAATCCGTCTAAATTGTTTGACAGACAAGTATTAAACCTGACCTGTATTTTATTATAATACAGGTACACACAAATTATTCATTAAATATATAGACCCCTTCATGAATTATAATTAGAACCTTCACCATTCCCCCCGAGGGAGAATTTCATACCTCAGCCTGTTTTAGGTTTTTTTCATAATATTTTTTGTTCTTTTTCATCTATAGTCCTACACAGTGTTTTAGAGGAGTCCTCATGTGCATTGACCATGTTCCCCAGAGATTCGTACTCTGTCTGTAATCGAGAATTTTTTCCATTTTCAGGAGAACTTCTTTGTCCTGTAACAAAATAAACATAACTCTGAAATCTAGTTTAAAGAGAAAACAGTAAAACAACACAAAATGCTGTTGTTTATCTAGGTCATTATAAATTAATTGCTAGTTCATCATCGAAATTTTTTCTTAAAAAGGGGGAGGGCGGGAGTATTTTATTTTTTATTTTAAAATTTTTGATGTTTTAAAAATGATCGGGGCATGAAAATAAGGGGGCAGACGGGGATGATAATCTAGGAATTAATTTATTATGGCCTTATATAGGAGAATTTATTTTAATTTTTTTAATTTTCAACTCATTACATATTATGTTAAGCATCTATTCTTATTGGTGGAGGAAGAACTCCGGATGAATCTGAAAATGATTCACTGTCTTTATAAGTAAATGACAAACTATCTCACATGAAGCCATTACACTCAAACCAATGAGTGTGGTATGAATACTTGCTTGTGTGAATATTTAGCATCATTTTTAAGCCACTAAAGGCTAACAGATCATTTAGCCAAATCACTCTTTCCTGGGGATCTTAGAAGGTTAACCAGTACTTAAGCACACCCATCTTCACAAATAACTGATATTTTTTCCACTTGAATAAGTGGTGAGACAAATGACAAAAAGATGCAATTTTATATATCAAGTATACTTGAGACTGAGGTCCCACAAAGACGTGCTAACGCCTGAGCTAACTGGGACCAGCTATACCTGTAAGAGGAAAGTGATCTTGAAACAAGGCCTTAGACCATTTGGTCATAACCCCCGCTGTAATGGCACCTCCCAAGGAATGTTTTCACCAAGTTTCATTAGAATCTCTTTAGGTGGGAATGAGGTTGGTATACTACCATTTGTTATCAAAAGTTATATATGGCATCCATTTTTTGTGAAATAAAAAAACATGTCAGTAACATGATACAGTGACAGATTATCACCCTTCAGTAAGTTTGTAAATGTACATTTTAAGGAGACATGCAAGACACTTTTGTTGACAGAATGTGTAGCCCCAGTGCAGGTGAATAACTGGCAATAAAATATGTTTAAACTATAAGGTCTCAGTGAAGAATTACTTCCCTTACATGACGGTAGCAAGATTATTACTCCAAAAAAAGTAGAGCTGTGTAAAGTGGTTGGGCAATTTTTTGGTTAAAAATGCATAAAATGTCATATTTCTTTGTGCATATGGAAACATTGGAACATTTTCATGATTTCTGCAAAGTTTGGTGACACTGGGAACTGTCTGACGATGCTATAACAGTTTAAAGATGCGTAGTTATACACTGCAACAAATGGGCAGAATTGTCAAAAATGAAGGGGTGTCATCAAACCATCGAAATTGTGAAAAAGCAACCTGGTCAACCCCATATTTTTTTTGCATATTTGGACCAACAGAGGACTATCTATGGGAATAAGGCACTTTTAGAACCATTGGTAATGTATCCAGTGTTCCAGAAGTGCATGTCTCTATATGTAGTACAGTACAAAATTAATTGGTATGTGAGACATATAACTTATTGCATGCTTCCTGTAGTTATAAGCTATATGATCTGGATGTACATTTCCTACAGTCATAGTAAGCTAAAACAAGTCTGGATACATGCTTTTTGTCTGGATAAATATGTACCAGTCTGATGTATGCTTCATGTGGTCAGAGTAATCTACTACAAGTCTGGATGCATGCTTCCTGCAGTCAGGATAAGCTAAAACCAGTCTGGATGCATGCTTCCTGCAGTCAGGATAAGCTAAAACCAGTCTGGATGCATGCTTTCTGCAATCAAGGTAAGCTATCACCAGTCTGGATGCACGTTTTCCTGCTGTCATAATAAGCTAGAACTACACTGAATGCACATTTTCTGCAGTCACCATAAAATATAACCAGTCTGGATGCAGTCATGATAAGCTAAAACCAATCTGGAAACATGCTCCTTGCAATCATGATACGGTATAACCAGTCTGGATACATGCTTCTTGCAGTCATCATAGAATATAACCAGTCTGGATACAGTCATGATAAGATACAACCAGTATGGATGTGGTCATAAGCTTAGTCTATCCAAGTCCCTGAAAAAGCAGGGAATTCTATGCCTGTCGCACAATTTATAGCATTTAACATTAACCAATCTGACATCATTCAACTTTCCCTGAAGTAACTGACATATCGTTGTGCTCAAATCTCATTGCTGTGTAACAGACCCAACAAGGAGAGCTGGATTTATAAGCTTCCTTTAGTGTTTAATATTAAGCTACCTTTTCCATTCCCTCAGAATTGAGTTGATTTACTAGACAGTTCAAGTGGTCTTTCACATCCATTAAGGACATCTCTGCATTCTGTAAAATAACCAACATCCACTTTTATCTCAGCTTCAGATATATAATAAAAGCAAGCTTTAAGCCTTTACCTGCCAATGTGTATGATGTCTGTTTACAGTACCTAGTCATGCCATGCACAACATGCCCCAGTTTGTCGAGACCAAAATCACCAATTGATGATTTGCTTTTGCTTCAAGTTCACACTTCAATTTTGAAATACGCCATCAGTGCTCCAGATAAGCAGTATTTGGGGGTATTTAAGCATTTTAATTTCTGAATAAAGCATTGAAACTTAAAGTGGTAAAATAAGCATTGGAGACTGACAGCTGCCGTGTATTCATCTTAAATACCAATTTTGATTAATATGTTCATTTTTACTCTCAATATTTTGAAATAATAAGAAAATAAACAAATCCAAGAAGTGAAACTATCACTTAAAGAAAAGCTTATCTGGAGCACAGCAAGTTATTGGCTGTGGATAATGTGCAAACCGGCATGATTCTAGTCATGACCAGATGTATTACAATAATACAACAAGAGCTGTCAGAAGACAACAAAGCTCGCCTCTGGGTGTCTTAAGTCCAAAAAGGGCCATAACTGTGCCAAAATGCAATCCAGAGTTATGGTTCTTATCTCTGTGTGTTCCATTGATGATGGTGAACACACGTGCAAAGATTCATTGACATCCAATGAGTGGTTGCATAGATATCTGAAACTTGTAAACAAAAGTTTAACCTGGGTGTCTACAGACGACGACGACGCCGCCGCCGACAACGCCTGGGTCATGACAATAGCCCTCCTTGGACTTCGTCCCGGCGAGCTAAAATTGCTTATTATTATTGATTATTATATACCAAATACATCAAACATTTAAGAAACATAACAAAACACAAAATGTAGAGATGGTCATCTGAAACCACATGGTTTTGAGTAGTACTACCCAATACACCATTCTGGACTAAGTTTGGGGACTTTACATCAAATTATTGATGCCACCCACCTGCATGGATGATGTGCCATGGATGCCAAAAAAGCATTCTTAACACCATAAAACAACATGTATGATACTAACACAGTTATACAACCATTACCTCCAAATATTCCTTTTCTTCGTTCAACTTCTCATTACCCTTGTTGATCTGCTGCATGACAATCTCTAACTTGCACAACTGTAAAGCACAAGAAATTGGTATAACCATCGATGAGTAACAATAAATGAGTATGCAACAAGAAGTCCTGTAAAATGAAATAAAATGAAAACTTTTAACTATGGACAAAGTTTCATGTCATTGCCATAAAAGTTTCCAGGAAACAAAAGCCTGAAAAGATGAACTGATGAATTAACTAGGCAGTGTCCACCAAAATATTAGGCAGCAGAAAACAAAAGCTTTCAGAGAATATTTTAAATTTTATTGTCGAAGAGCTAGAATTATATGTATATATTTGATATGAAGCGTAGATTAAACAAGCATAGTTGTATTAGATACGCAATATTTGATATTTTCATAGTTTTTATTATATTAATCTTCATGTTATTATATTCATATGCATATTAGCTGTGTCAGTAGTGCGTCTGACTATCAATCCAGGGGTCTGAGTTTGAATCCCGGTCACAGTCTCTGTGGTGACTGATATATTCAATCAACTGTAATTCAAGAGGAAATGTTATAAGTAACTTGCAGAAATAGGTGTACTCTAGTACTGGTTAACCTTCTAGGATTCCAGGAAAGAGTGGTAAGGTTAGCCCTCGATGGCATAAAATGATGCTGAATCTTCAAACAAACAAATGAATGAATCCCAATAAGTTGCACTTTGATCATGATTTTGTCTCAGCCTAGTGGTCAATATTTTAATGTTAAAAAGGTTACTGTTACATGGAAGAATCTGCATGTACACAAAATAAAACACAGACAAATAAACATCACCTTAGACTCAACTATCTCTATGTCATGTGATGGTGATGTTTCAATGGCGTTGACCTGTTTACTCTCTTTCAGCTCCTTGTCTGCTGAAGAAAGCACCATTCGCAGGTCACGAATCTCTCCAAACGCATCTACAGTAAACCAAAAACATTTAAGTGCAGGAGTGTAATAAACCCACAACAGATTTTTTATATTAACCTGTGTGCAATATCACTTCCGATTCATCACTCATTTTTTTCCCATAAAACTTGGCTTTCATGTTTTACTGTAAAACTTGGTTCTCATATTATGTAAAACAAACTATTTTTGGACCAAATATATCAATTACATCAGCTTATTATGGTAAAATGATGCTATTTTGAGATGTTACATTATATGACAACTGATGTAAACTGATATGTGCTATTTATTTTCATTCCTTAGAGAGGCATCTGTTTGATTAATGGTAAATGTATCATTTTCCATAGTTATGAGATAAAAAGAATACAACATTCATGCTCATCTAATTTATATATGGAGATAATTATTTGTGAACAACCAGACCTAAATGTACAGACCAGACTATGACAAGCGCGCCTTGTTACAATGCAAACCATAGACACAATATCAAGGCATCTACCAAACCAATAGATTTGGTGTCAACCATGACTTTTATACTATGGTTTTACATGCAACACATCTGGACTGGACGGACAATTTACATACATGAACTGATAGCTTTATATGAGTAGGATCCAGTTAAGGATTCACAACTACTCACATACTACATAAAGGACAGATTTAGAAACTCATCGGGTCATCAAGATACAGTGAAATCATATGTATTTATTTCAAAAAGGGAGATAATTGAAATCACAACAACAGAATTTCTGATTTTTGGGATCTTTTCAGATGCACATTCACAATGTATGATGACATAATATATATATTTGTTTAATAAATTCAATATTAAATGAGCACAAACATAAGATCCTCTATTTACATCACAATCTACAATGTGGATTAACATTAATCTGGTTATTAATAGGATGTAAAATTAACACATGAAATTAAAACAGGCTTAAAATAAATAATTATGTTTAAAGTTAGCTTACTCTGTTTTTCCATTAAAGCCTCGGCCACCTTGGGTTCCATTCCTGACATCTGTTCTAGAAGTTCAGCAGAATGTTGCTTTTCTCTTTCCAGCAACTGGAATATAAATCAAGATCCAAATTTTCAGTGCAATACCAACATAAGTACATGAGCACAATGTCATGAGATTAAACACTATTATTTTTCACAGACAGTTCAGTTCTTTTAATTATTTTCACAAATTCCTTAGGTAACCTAGCTACCGGTATAAACGTAGCATTGTTTGTTTGTATATCAAGATTTGAATGTGTTTATAAAGTTTAATCATTAAATTTAATGATAATAGCCATTTGCTGTCAGTACAACCATCAATGACGGAGAGGACCGCATTTTTGGAAGCACTTCAACAAGGATGGCAAAAATCAGGGCGGTAGTGTAATGGACTGAGTATTGGCCACCTACTCCAGAGGTTGCAGGTTCCATCCCCCACTTGACCTGATGCCTCTCATAAAACAACACTCAGAACTGGCTCTATCCAGGAAGCGGACTTGAGAGCATTTCATATAAGCTCTGAGCTTTCCTTGCAATTAAGCTAAAAAAAATGGTATAAACTTAACTAACAAGAATGGCAACACAGTGAAATCAACCTGTGTAACACATGTCTCATAATGTAAGACGGTACATCAAACATGCGTACCATACAATCATCCAATGGCTGTAAACTATGAAGTAGTTTCACATGTTTGCTGTCTGTCTGTCCTTTAAGAGTCAGCATAATGTCATGCTGGACATCTACTGGTACCTGGTGTCTGTATCTGACAATTAACAGGTTAGTAACAGTTAATGGTACCAGTAGCATTAATTCTACTACAGTATGCCAGAAAAAAAAAGGTTTTCAAAAGATAAAGAATCCAGTTTATAGACTATATTACACGTTAGTACAGGAAAGAACATTTTCAATACAGTTATGGAATATTCATGTTCACTAAGGTCTTCATTTACAGATGGGCAATTCTCTGTAGTGATAGGCAAACTGGAAATATTAGAAAATCAATTATCGGATATAATTGGATGTATGAAGTCTATTAATAATCAATTATAATTGGAAATAAAATTTACAATGAAGAACTTTATAAAAAAAAGTTAAAATGCCTGCATTTACCACAAATCCATCAGATTTGTACTGCTAGTTTGAACAGTTTTAAACTTTGATATACGATGGTAAAATTGGTTGAGAAGTCATTAGCTATTTAGGCTCACTCTATTTTGTTGTCTATTTATAGACTTGTAAAGTCTGATCTGTAAGCATCAGCACTTGTCTTAAGCAGCCACAGTTGTTTTTTCCCATTTCTATGCTTTTACAACAACTGTACCTGTATTATACAGCCACCTGTTTTAAAAGGCCACTTTTGCTCCTTCCCTTCACTAGCAGTTTAAGACAGGTTTAACTGTAGTTGGTTAATTAATATTTAATGTGAAGCTGCATCATTACAAAATAGCTTTCAAGTTTGATATTTGACAATGTCTATCCAACTTTAAACAAGTTGTGGCCACTTTTTTGCTTTATTTTTGGTAAATCACTGTATAGCAGGATCATTAATAACAATGTTATCCACCGGAGCAGATAACTGACAGAGATGTTAATTGCTGTACCGAGTATTGGGGAGACATTGTCTTCTGGAAAATTCTATCTCCACACACCAAAGAAACGGATTTCTCTTTGTCTCTTTGTTTCATGAAAATAGAAGGAAAAAAGTTTACATGAAAGAAAGAAAGAAACTTTTATTTGCAATTCAATAGGCCATAGGCCTGTGTGAACATATGTACATGTAACACCCCAGGTGTTATGCCTCACATTACCACCGAATACCTGATCCAGTGTAACTCAATCCATAAGGCCAAACACCTGTTTAATACCTGCCTGGCAAATTACCTAACTGAATAGTAAAGGTTAGATCGCTATAGAGCCAAATGATTCGTCCTGCAACTCCGAGACGAGATATAAAAGTACATGTTACTCTGTCAGAGGGCAGTTGGGAGTCTTAGTAAGTTCTGGAGCTGACAGCTCTTAAGGAGAATCAGTTTAGTATGTGGGGTTAGGAACGGCGGTTAGTAGGGTAGGGAGAGTTAGCAGAATGCTGGGGAAGTTAAGATTGTTGAACTATGCAGACTTAAGGGCTGGGCTTAATTAACCACTATACGGTTACGCGAGTTATGGAATTATATTAAGATGTAGAAACTTAACACTATACGAACATGCATTAGTTGTAGATTTATATTAAATTAGAAACTTAGTTTGTCTTGTGGTTCTTTAATCACTACCTCCGTACATGGTGTTACATACAAAACAGGAATAAAGTTACATACATGGCGTAACATGTACTGTATCTTATATAACAAAAATGTGTAAAGAAAAAAAGAGAAAATATCATGTATACATAATGCAATGTGCATACATATATATATATGCATAAAACATATATATCAGATAGATGTTAATCAACTGGTTTTATTTATGAGGTTACATTTAATCAAATCCATACATCAAAAATTTGTGGGAAATCAAACACAGAAAATAGAGAAATACTGTCATGTATTCTTGTTATGAAGAAAGTACATGTATGATGTAAGTATACTTTAAAAATTATTTTTTACATGTCATGTTTGCTTATTCATAATATAAATTAGAAAATCAGACAATTAACAAACCATTCATGTAATAGAAAACATATATATCTCCTACAGACCATAACAACACCACTGAAGGAATGCTACAAATTGCGGAACAGGACAGTACATGTAGTTGTCTTCGAGTCCCATTTCCTCTGATGGGGTTCTGGACTCAACCATCCCCTTTGAGGAAGGGGAGGGGGGAGGAGAGAATCATAGTTCAAGATGAACCCGAGTCAATGGCAGAACAAGTCCAGGAAGCCCTCATGGAGCAGCTCAAGCATTTACAGATGAAGATGCTTTCTTTCGAGTCGCCCGCCAAGAAAGGAACCAATCAATCCCAAAGCTGAACCCTTCACTCCATAAGATGAGAGTTTGTGAAGGAGCTTATTTAGTGCAACCTAATCGAATGCCTTGGCAAAATCCATCACCACAACATCATTCGGTGGGCTTTCTTACAGACCCTAAACCGCTCAAGTACCCCAATTGTACGCAAACGGAATGCACTCAGAGCATAAACGGAGTGCGAACGTAGCGCAGACGGAGTGTGAACGGAGCGCAGATTGAGCGCTGATGGAGCGGACCTGGACTGTTAGCCAATGCTGGATTTTGAATAATAAATGCACTCCTGAATGCATGAAATAGATCAGATATGCTGAGTGCACTCAGATGCGCAGCATATGCACTATACGCTAGACACAGTAAGATAACTGATAACTAAACTATTCATGCGCTACTGGGTGCACTCGTTCATTCGGATACACTCTTTTCTTTCTTTATTATTTGAGCGTGAAGTCAATAATCAAAATCGAGATAAATAAGAAATTTTCTGTTCAAATAAATATAAACCATTTAGTATATATAACATTTTTTGGTATAACGCATGATTGAACTTATTTTGGTCAACAATTTGTCAATTATATCATAAATATCAATATTTAGCTAATCAATTTAATAAAGTTTAAAAACCTATTATACAAGACGATGCTTAAATGGTTATCTACAGTTTCAAGGGCAGTTTAGTTGCACATTTAAACAGGATTTGGTTTGTGCAACAAAAGTAAAATATATATATTATGTAAATCACAACTCAAAAATATGTAATATGAAATCTCTATTTGCCCTATTTGCCTTGCTATTTTGATATAAATTAGTTATAGAACATAATTATATTTTAATTGGATTTAAGCATATATAGCTCTAAACACAAAAAAATCAATACATTTGTGAATCAAACAAAACATAGATACATGTATGTGGAAAATTATAGATTATGATTCTATTTGTTTGAGTATTTTGGCAAAATAAAGATAACCCATTTTCAATTCAATTTGGAGTTTAGTTTTATATTTTCTCCAAACATAGTTACACCGAGTCTGTGCTTAGTTGTGAAAAAAATGTACGTAAAACTGTTATATTGCAATTAAAGTGAAAACAGTATACTCGAGCACATCTCATTAAATTATGCAAATAATAGTACCAAATTAATATCATTCTAAAATATAAAGAGGGTCAGTAGTGCAGTGGATACAGTGGTGGCTTCAGACGGCAGAGGTCGCGAGTTTGACCTGCATTCTACCCTATGACCTCTCGAAACACAATTCAGTACCAGATCTAATAAAAGAATGCACTTGAGCGATATGCATAAGCTCCGAGCTTACGTCACAATCAAGCTAAATTAAATTAATGTAAAATAAATGTATGTATGCCAAAACAACACGACAGGCCGAAATAACATGATAGACGCAGGAAATAAAAACTAGTTAACCCAAATTTCTAGGTGACCTTTTGTCAATTGTAATTTGAGGTGGTGATTTTATATTGACTTAAGAACATTAGAAAAGGAACAGTTTTTGATCATGCGGATGGTTTAAATAAACAAAAAAGAACATGTATTCACTGCCTATCAAATGGTAAATGTACTGATTTCCTACAAAATCGATACACCTATCCATGTGCACGTAAGCAAGTAACAATTATTTATCCAATATAAAAGCTGTGACAAGGGGCAACACGTGAGAAATAACAACAATAATAATAATTATAATAGTAATAATTATAAAGAAGAAAAAATACTAAGATAATAATGATAATAATAAAAATTATTATAGCAATGAAATAATAACAAATTGATAATAATGATTATAAAAATAAAAAGTATAAAAAGTTATAATAATAATAATAAAAGCAAAGTTCTAGGATATTATTAATAATAATAATAATAATGATAACTAGAACTATCACTGAAGGTGATGAATACTCATCGAACACCACAATGTCACAGTTTACGATTTTTCGTTGCTGCTTCTGAATGGGAATGTTTTAGTCAGATTGTGAAAAAAACACGTATATATTGCTTTGGGAACAGGTAAGATAGTGAGACACTTGGAAATATGGAAAACAGGCATTTAATTAATATTAAAATTTAATCATGAATACAATTTAAATACATGCCTAGTTGTGCTTGGTCCATTGGTTGGGTTACTGGGCCACTAACTCAAGAAATCATGAAATTCTGACCAGTTTTTTTAGATTTAAATCCACAAGATTTTACTATTTCAAGACCCTGTGACCTTGACCTTGGACGTGAAACATAGACCATGCACAACTAGGCATGGTACTTATCACTTGTGTGAAGTATCATTTAATTCTGACCAGGGATTATTGAGATTGAGCATCCACAAGATTTTACTATCTCGAGCACCTGTGACCTTGACCTTTGACGTATTGACTAGAGTCATGGACCATGCACAACTAGGCATGGTACTTATCACTTACCTGAAGCATCATTAAATTCTGACCAGGGGTTATTGAGATTTAGCATCCACAAGATTCCCTTTACAATTTACTATCTCCAGCCCGTGTGACCTTGACCTTTGACCCGAAACATGGACCATGCACAACTAGGCATGGTACTTATCACTTCTGTGATGTTTCATTAAATTCCTAGCAGGGGTTACTGAGATTTAGCATCCACAAGATTCCATCGACAGACAGACAGACAGACAGACAGACAGACAGACAGACAGACAGACAAGCTGAATCAAGTATACCCCCCCTAACACTTTGTGTTCGGGGGGTATAATAATAAAAAATAATAAATAATAATAATAATAATTATAAAATGCTACGATGATAATAATATTAATAATAAATTGTAATAATTATGATGATAACAATAATATTATGAAAAAATTTGAATTTTTTTAGTATTGATTTTGACTATATATTTCTTAATTAATCACACTGTCGTGGGTTAAATTAAGATTCTGCAAACTGTCAAAACTGTCAAATATGTTCGTAATTTAGAATATATGCATTTGTTAAGTAAAATAAAACAATTAAATCGTAAGTATAATGCCCATGCATGCATGTTGATTTATTTTTGTTTTAAATTTATTTATTTTACATCAAAAGTCAAGATCAAGAATGCCAGTGGTAAATTGACAGCCCTAGATACACATCCCTTAATACATGTATGCCACACTTTCTACCATTCACTCAGTACTGGTTATATTTTATAATGTGGGGTTTTCGTTTCATTAATTTAATGATATTAATATTGTGGGTTTACATATACTAAAGTATCATTCTGAAACCTCAAATACCAATATCTTAAATGAATTTGTTTGATTTGTTGTTAATTGGCTGGCAGTTTTTCTTATATGTTTTCTTTTCAATCACATACTGCGTGTTCAATTAAGATTGTCTATCTGGCACTAATTAAAATCAAAATGAAAGCATCCGTTGGGTTCTTCCGTGGTCAATAGACCAGTTAGTCACCGCTTTGGCCTAAAATTTAATTGACACGGCTCTCGTTGGCATGTGACATAACGTAATTAACACCACAGGTGTCTGTACTGCTGTGTGTCATATAAGTAGCGGTATAGCACAGTGGGTATATTTTTAACAAGTTTAATATAGTTTGTATTTTAAATAATATATTAACATGAATCATGCTATCAGTCAAAAAAAAAATTAAGAAACACTTAAAAAAAGTTCATTTCAGGTACATATACAATGTAGATAAAGTGTACAAAGTAGATAAAGTGTAAAAAGTAGATATAGTGTACAAAGTAAATATAGTGTACAAAGTAGATAAAGTGTACAAAGTATATATAGTGTACAAAGTAGATAGAGTGTACAAAGTAGATAAAGTATACAATGTAGATATAGTGTACCAAGTAGATAAAGTGTACAAAGTAGATATAGTGTACAAAGTAGATAAAGTGTACAATGTAGATATAGTGTACAAAGTAGATAAGTGTAAAAAGTAGATAAAGTGTACAAAGTAGATATAGTGTACAAAGAAGATATAGTGTACAAAGTAGATAAAGTGTACAAAGTACATATACAAAGTAGATAAAGTGTACAATGTAGATATAGCTTTCAAAATAGATATAGTTTACAAAGTAGATATAGTGTACAACTAGATATACAAAGTAGATATAGTTTACAAAGTAGATATACAAAGTAGATATAGTGTACAATGTAGATATAGTGTACAAAGTAGATATAGTGTACAAAGTAGATATAGTGTACAAAGTACATAAAGTGTGCAATATAGATAAAATGTACAAAGTAGATATAGTTTACAAAGTAGATATAGTGTACAACTAGATATACAAAGTAGATATAGTTTACAAAGTAGATATAGTTTACAATGTAGATAAAGTGTACAAAGTAGATAAAGTGTATAAAGAAGATAAAGTGTAAAAAGTAGATATAGTGTACAAAGTAGATATAGTGTACAAAGTAAATAAAGTGTACAAAGTAGATATAGTGTACAAAGTAGATATAGTGTACAAAGTGGATAAAGTGTACAATGTAGATATAGTGTACAAAGTAGATAAAGTGTAAAAAGTAGATATAGTGTACAAAGTAGATATAGTTTACAAAGTAGATATAGTGTACAACATAGATATACAAAGTAGATATAGTTTTCAAAGTAGATATAGTTTACAAAGTAGATAAAGTTTTCAAAGTAGATTTAGTTTACAAAGTAGATATAGTGTACAACGTAGAAATACAAAGCAGATACATAGTGTACAATGTAGATATAGTTTTCAAAGTAGATAAAGTGTACAATGTAGATATACATGTAGTTCTGTGTAAAACAATGTGACAATATGTGGCAGCTGATATGGTAAAAACCTTGATGAAGAAAACAGAATAATTTATGTAATAAAATGTTAATGGGACTGTCACATCAGCAGATTTGACTTCAAATGTATTTTATGATGTATGGAATTAATCCAAGGGTCTTGAGGTAGACCACTCTGAAATGACTTGCACTGATAATATTAATTTCAGTTATTTCCCTGATTTGACACTATATGACAAACAATGAGAATGTTAAATGGTTAGCTAGTCTGTAGAACAAACCCAGCTCTCCTGATTGGGTCTGTTCAATAGCAATTGCTATGAGCACGCTGATTGGTCAGTTGCTTCAGGGAAAGTTTAAATGACATCATAATTTAGTAAGTGTTTCAATTGCTATGAATTGTGGGATAGGCATAGAAATCCCTGCTTTTTTCCATAGGTGGTTAATAGACTTATTGGAGAGTTATCAGGTTCTGGGATAGACTAAATGGTTAGCTGAAACTTTTTCATATCCATAGCAAGCAGGGGCATAGCATGACAAATTTGGATGTTACTCAACGGAGAGGGGGGAGGGGGTAGGGGGATTCTCAGTCTACACCCTCTTTGTTGAGTCGAATTGAGCTAATTAGAAAGGTAATGTCCACTGGACACATGAAGTAGAAATCTACTCACAAGTTAATGGTTACGTTTGTTTGATTGTTGGCCAACACAGCTATATAATACCCATCACTACAACCTGTATAAAGAAATTTTACATTTTTATGAGATATCTGAGGAAAACAATCAAAAATCTCAGTGCTTACTATAATGATTTTCTTTTCACAGACTTTGTCACAAGTGTTTGATGTGAAAACTTCTATTCTTCACAGTCATTTCAACCATATCTACTTTTTACACTATAAGCATTCCAATTCTTTTGACCAAATTGTTTGTTAATATGTAATATTGTAAGATATTCGAAACAAAACATGTTTAAACCAAACATATCTATATTGGTTAGACAAAACATGTAGACTGGTAAGGCCAAACAGCATATGTGTTTTCCCCAAAGCAGCTTTTATAATAAAGTTTGACAAGTCTGACAAGTTTATTTCCATTATTTCCAGAAATTCTGTGACCCATGAGGAATAGTCACATACATTTGATTACAAATATGGCAACAAAATCGAACAAACATCATAGAACATAACTATATACAATATCATGCAGCACTTCATTCTATTATATGCAGATTGGAGTTTCAGACTTATTTAAACTATATATACATACATATTCAAGTTTATGAAGATAATAAAACTTCAACAAAATTTATATTATTAGACTTAATATACAAGTCGTGTAATATGAGTTTATAGGTAAAATCTTTATCCATTTGATCATATCCAATGTCAAAACATACATAACAAGATCAAACAATGGAACAATGTTAAACATTAAAATCTAGATTTCATTAATAGAGAGGTTTCGATTCGATACTTGTACCTGTACTGGTGCATGTGGCTACAAGTACACCTACAGGTAAACTTATTAAGATTTTTTTGGTTTCGAAATATATCTACGTGTACTTGTATGGGTAAATATCAACATGATGATTTATGTATGACGCGCAAGGATTTGAACCGGGACCTTCAGGTCAGAAGTCCAGCATTCTACCACTGCACCACAAATCCGCCCCTGGATGGTGCGGGGTTTGAACCTGGGACCTTTGGGGTTCGCATTCTGGCATTCTACTATTGTACCAGGAGTCTTCCATTATGGTATAAGGTTTTGATCAACGACGGTGCCACTTTCGACTCTACACACTTCAAAACGGCACTTAACTGCCTATTATATATATTTTGCTATTTCTACTGTTTTCTAGGTTGAAAATTCAAGGTGAGTCAACTGATTTTCGATGTGTAGTAAATTTGTTATATCTTATATATGAATTAGTCAAAGCGCCATTGAAATGGTGTCTTAAGAGTCATAAATGATTTAACTTCCTTATACATATATGAATTTTCCATGTAAGGATGTATTTGGTAATAAAATATATTTAAAGTTACAAGTTTTCTACTTACGTGTAAACACTCGCTACAAGTTGTATACTGGTAGATAAGAGCATGAGAAGGCAAAAACTGCTGATGTCTTTAATGACGGTAACACAATTTATGTGGCTACACGTACAAGTACCAAATCTAAACCTCTCTGATAAGTTCATATATCTATGTAGTTGATCTTTTTACTTGCTGTATTAAGACCAACTTAAAGAAACATGTTACATTCTAAATATTATATATTTGCTTGGTTAAACTTTACAACAAAGTGACATTTGTTTCAGCAGTTCATAATATACATTATGCACATTATTTTACAAATACTGGGTCTAAGGTCAAAAGCTTTATGTATAAACATCCCTAGATTTCATATAACCCCTACTTTATCATTAATAAAATGTTCTACAAGTTTTTATATACAATAAAGAGTGGTAGGTAGCCAACACACTTGAGGAGCAATTTTTTGCACATGTGCATATCGTTTTAAATATTATAGGAGGGTTGTTTGATAAGTTTGTGGACTTTTTTAATAGATTGAGTGACTTTCAAAATAAAATTAAAAACACTTATATATCTCTTGAAAGTGTATGCAATTCTCTTTTAAATACAGAAAACTATAAAATTCTGTATCAAATATTCTAGTTTGCAACAGCTACCCAGAGCATGGCACAAATAATAACGATGTCGTGTACCATGTCACTCATTTTATACAAAGGCAA